>CAUYPK010027314.1:0-83682 GCA_963574355.1 Loris lydekkerianus
GGCTATAACCCAACTATACCACAAGACTATGAGGAAAGGACCAAGGAAGGGGAAGGGAGGGGGGAGGTTTGGGTGGAGGGAGGGTGATGGGTTGGGCCACATCTATCGTGCATATTTTTATCTATAATTAAAAAAAAAAAAAAAGAATGAATCCTATGTACTCAATTATGATACGAGGACAATTAATGACAATTAAGGTTATGGGGGGGGAGGAAAAGCAGAAAGAGGGACGGAGGGAGGGAGGTGGGGCCTTGGTGTGTGTCACACTTTCTGGGGGCAAGACATGATTGCAAGACATGATTTACCTAACAAATGCAATCAGTGTAACCTGGCTTATTGTACCCTCAATGAATCCCCAACAATTAAAAAAAAAAAAAAAAAAAGAAAGAAAAGCCTAAACACTCTGAAAAAAAAGAAAAAAGAAAGAAATATTTTCATCAAACTGGTTAACATAGCCTTCCTGGCATTTTTTAGTTATTGTGTTAAGACATTTATATTCTACATTTAGTAAGTTTCACATGTACCCTTGTAAGATGCACAGTAAGTGTGGTCCCACCAATTTGCAACCTAAAACCTTTAATAAACAGTTTCCTTTCCTGGTTGCCTAGGACCCATGGACAGGGCTATAAAATATGGGATTCACTGAACAGACATGAAGAGCAAGACCTTTCCAGGATGGGCAGGAGAAGAGGAGGCTGAGAAGCTCAGCTGGCTTCCTTCTCGTTGCTACAGCCCAGGCTCTTTGAAAGCCTGGACCAGGCAAGTAGGAGCCTTTGGTTATGCCAGAGGCAAAGTGAGGGCAACAAGGGGAGGAGGGGGCATCACCCCCCCCCACAGGCCCACTTCACTGGCATGCCCCTTGGCAAACACCCCCACAAAGGACACACAGGGGAGGGTCTTCCCTTCCCTTTCCTCTCAATAATTTCAGAAGAGGAGAAAACAGCCCTCTGGTAACACAGCCCTCAGTGACCACTTTGCAAAGCCTGGAGACCTCAGGAGTCTCTTCTAGGTGGGAAGCTATGGATGGGGGAGGAGAGAGGCATGTGGGAGTCAGATAGTGGCTGGGAATTTGGAGTTTGCTTGAGCTTAGAAATTTCCAACTTTGCTTGACATAGTTAACACGTTCATGCCTCCCAAGATAACTGACAAGAAGGGTGGGGTGAAAATTCAAGGTTTTCCTTTCTGTAACAACAAGAGTGACATAGCCATCACACATTCAGCTTGTAGCCTAGATATGAGCTGGTGCACCTGATAGGTTGGGGCATGGAATCCAGGACAAAGAGTGCACTCAGGACATCAGAGGCTTTCAGGGCACTGACTACTGTGTGTGGTCTAGTGGCCACAAGGCCCTGAAGAAGCCCAAACAAAGAATAAGTAGACACCCAGAGCCAGAAGCAAGGCTAAAGAAAAGAAAATTAAAGAAATGTCTGGAATTCAGAGCCCAGTAACCAATCCTGCCCACAGAAGAGGGAAGGGGTGGCATTTATGGAATAAAGCAGACACCAGGGCATCCATGTTTAATAACCCCTGAGTCCTCACGTTAGTCTCATTTTATAAAAGGCCAAACCTTAGGCTGGAAGACAGGGTGGCTGGTCCAGGTCACTCAGACTCTCTGGGCCCCCAGACCTATACAAACCCATCTGTCCTTTTCTCCTCAGATGCTCCCACCCTCTCAAATCTGCTCCTACACACACAGACCCCACCCCTGCAGAGCCAAACCCTCTGACCTGGCTCAAAGTCATCTTTGGCCAAGTCCTATTGCAGATCCAGCACCAGGAGAGGCGGGGACACCTGGGATCCAGCAGTGGCAGAGAGACATGCAGCAAGGCCGGAGGGAACCCACTAGGCAGAGAGGGAGGGCAAGGCTTCCTGCCACTGCATTGTGTCGAGCCTGAAGGCTGCTCTTTTGGGCCCTCCTTGGCATATTCGTTGGAGCCCCAAAAGATAAAGTAGGACCTCAGTTACACTAGGTGTCTCAATTATGTCTCCTGCCTCGGCATACTCAGAGCTGTGGCCTGCTTCTCTCCCAATGGCAGCTAGGACAGCAAACCTTCCCACCCTCCCACCTCCCGACTCCTATCCTCCCTCCCCAGGGCCATGGCAGCTCCTGGGTTTTCAGCCCAGGGCAGCTTTCACAGCCTTGCCCAGAGTAGCCGGGAGGAGCCCAGGCATGTCAGCAGGGAAAGGAGATGTGTGGAGGGCACCTGGGTGGCCGTCGTTTGCTCCTCTGCTCTGAGTGCAGCAGGAGCCGGCAGCATGGTCAAGAACAAGGCCAGGGAGGGCCACTGGGCTGGCAGCATCCCCACCCTGGGCAGAGCTCGGGACATGTCCTAAATCCAGAGTAGGGGACACTCGGCTGTGCCACACCAAGAGGCCTGCAGACGAGGCACAGAGGAGGGAGGAGGGAGGACTGCTCAGCGCCTCCTCTTATTTCATTTCAGAAAAGTACGCAGAACAAAGAGCTCACAGCTGTGAGCCCGTCACAGAGAAAGGACAATCACTGGCATTTTGTCCCAATTGTTTCAACTCTTTCCCTTTTTCAATGCAAAATATAGAAACAGTACAAATAATATTGAAGTCCTCTATGTGACCCTGGATGAGGTGGGGACCATCCAGGACCCACATTTCTCCTGCCACCACCACAACCCTCCCCACTTGGAGAAGAAAAACAAGCCCTTCTAGAGCACACGTTGTACTCAGAGCCAGCCCATAGGGTCATTTCCACAAGCCAATTCCTCGTGTCCTCACAGCACAGTGAGAAACCCTGCCTGCTGGGGATGTAACCACCTCTGGCAATGAGGAAAGCCTACTATCTGAGGAAAGGGTGCAGGTGTATTACCTTAGCGTCTTGGTGGCTTTCTTGGGATGTCCATTTGCTCTCTCAGCCTTGGTCCCAATGGTCAAGGTAGCCCTTACAAGGTTCCAGACATCACCTGTGTATATTAATGCATCCTGGGGAGAAAAGACACTGCCTTTCCTGTGAATCTCTTTTATGGGCGAAGAAACTTTTCCCCAAAGTCCTCAGCACACCTTTCTCTGTCTCTTTGGACCTGCCCCACTTGCTTTGCACACCTCGTCTTAAACCACTGCTAGAGAGAGCACCGTGGTTGGCTTGGTGGCCATGTGGCCACACGGAGGAAGCCAGATGATTAGAGCAAATCAGACTCTTTTAGCAAGAAGGTGGGCAAAGGTGTGAGGGCAAGGGTGTCTGTTGGGCAAACTGCCCACCAGGGTCATCCTCCCTTGCTTATAGACAATAGCCATTGGGAGGCAAAAGTGGGAGTGGAGTCAGAGTGCATTATGCCCCATCCACTGCCAAGACTGCCAACCTATGCTACTGAGCTACTTATCTGCCCCTACAGTTCTACCCCCACCCCCACTGTACCTGCAAGGTGGACTAGGGGAGTGATGTCTGAGGAGTTAGGGCAGGATATGGAAGCGGGACCTGGAATAAAGACTACCCACAGGCCAGCAGTAAGGGATGAGGGGGGAAGCCAAGACCAAAGCCAGGGGGTTCAAGCAGTGAGGGGTCACTAGCCACAAAGGAAGAAGCTGAAATGAGAGGTGGGAGGTAACAGGCAGGAAGGGAGGGGGCAGAGTGGGAGTGGTCCTGACTTTCTGCTGGCACCAAGCCCTGACTGAGCTGGGAGGGGGTCATAACAGGGCTGAGTCAGTGTCTCCACTCCCCTTTGTGGGTCCACATCCTCTCGGCCAGCAGTGCTCAACCTGTGGGTTGTGACCCCTTTATAACAATGAAAATAACAGCACAGCATTAGGAAGGTTGAGAACCACTGCTCTAGGCACTCTCAGTCCGGACAAATCAGGAGAAATCAGAATACTCTGGGATGGGAGGGCCGTTATCCACTAAAATTAGGTTTGGCTGCAAAGCTGAAAGGATAGAATAACACAGGATGGAACACACAAGGATTTATTTTCTTGAGTAGAATAATTTGGGAGGTCAACCTTCCAGAGCTGCATTGGCTACACCATGTCATCAAGGACCCAGGCTGCTTCTATCTGTCTATATTTTCCTACATCTTTAGCAAGTAATTTCCATCCTTCAAGTCACCTCCTGGTTTAAGAAAGTACCTGGGGCTCCAGCTATCATTTCTTCATTCCAGATAGCAGGAAGGGGAAAAGGAGGAATGAAAAAGGGAGACTTCGCCCAGCTGCCTTTTCCCTTCAGAGAAATCAAGCTAAGGACTTCCATTTCTAGCCAAAATGGAGTTACAGGGATCAGAGTTATCTTCTACCCTTAAACTACACACACACACATACATACACATGAAATTAGTTTTTGGACACTGGATAAAAGATAGCCCAAAGAGTGGGCCCAAAGCAAAGGTATACACCAGGTGAGCCTCGTGATGGTCCCTGGAGTTTCTGGGCTACATCTCTGAGAAGGGAAACCTAAAGAATGTCCAGAAGCCTCTCTGAGTTGGTACACAGAGTTCAGAGTTTAGAGAGCACAAGACACCTATAATTCATGGTGTAGAACACCAGAGAAGAGAGAGTTGCACAGAGAGAAAGAGCTTCAGAGATCCATAGAGGTTTCTTCTCCAGTCTTTATAAAGTGCTGACCAGTGCAAAAGTCTGAGGAAACTGCCAAACGTAAGAAAAGAGCAATCAGAAAGGAAAAGACATAACAGTCCCCTGTGTTCACAGAGAAATGAAAATAGTTTATCTTACCACTAGCCAGAGTAGAAAGACCTCATAATGACAGAGCATTGAGGAGAATCCTCAAAAGGTATTACCTCAGTAATGGGGTCAAATTATCCCTAGACTAAAGGCTGATCTGGATGTGCCTACAAAGTTTAAAAGTAAGCCTCATAAGGTTCAAATTCTTCTAAAGTCTCCCTTTTTCATTCCTCTTTTTCTTCTTCCTGCTGTCTGGAATGAAGAGGTGATAGCTGGAACTCCAGGAATGTAAACATATCTTAGACCAAAGCCAAAAAATGTTTACAGAAATAGAAGAGATTCTAGCACCTAACATAGTAAAATTATAATACGTGGAATCCAATCAAAAATTACCAGGCATACAAAGTAGGAGGAAAATATGACCCATAAAAAGAAGAAAAATAAATCAATAGAAACAGATCTAGAAATGATCAGATGATAGAATGAGTAAAATAGATAGTAAAACAATTACTTTAATGAAGTAATGAAACTCATGAGCATGCAGAAGAAACAAATAGAATGTATTTTAGAATTCTAGAAGCAAATTGAGCTTCTAGAGTTAAAAAAAAAAAAAAAAAAGCCAAAATGTGTGAAATGAAAGATACGCTAGATGAGATTAACAACAGATTAAACTCAACAAATATTGGTTAACAAATATAAAGGTATGGTGATTGAAACTATCCAAAAATGAAACCCGTAGAGTAAAATGACTGCTAAAAAAAAAAAAAAAAAAAAAAAAATGAATAGAGGAACACTGAGTTGTGGGACAATATGCAAGTGGCCTAACACATGCATAACTGGGTCCTGCAGAGGAGGAAGAACTCTTCCAAATTTGATGAAAATTATCAATCTACAGATCTAGGAATCATAGTGAACACTAAGCAAGAAAAAAATGGGGGAAAAACAGGAAGAAAACTACACCAAGCTACATAATAATTAAATGGCTTGAAAACCCTAAAAGGAGAGTAAAGAGATACACTATGTACAGAGAAACAAAGAATGACAATAGACTTTTTTAATTTTTTAATAGAGTCTCACTTTGTCACCCTGGTAGAGTGTTGTGATGTCACAGCTCACAGCAACCTCAAACTTTTGGGCTGAAGCTATTCTCTTGCCTCAGCCTTCCAAGTACCTGAGACTACAGGCCCCACCACAGCACCCTGCTATTTTTTTTTTTTTTTTTTTTTGAGACAGAGTCTCACTTTGTCGACCTCAGTACAGTGCTGTGGCGTCACAGCTCACAGCAACCTCAAACTCTTGGGCTCAAGCAATTATTCTGCCTCAGCCTCCCGAGTAACTGGGATGACAGGTGCCCACCACAACACTCAGCTATTTTTTTAGAGACTAGGTCTCTCTCTGGCTCAGGCTGGTCTCGAACTCCTGAGCTCAGGCAACTCACCTGCCTCGGCCTCCCAGAGTGCTGGGATTTACCACCATGAGCCACCGTGCCCAGCCCGACAACAGACTTCTTGCTGGAAATAACCCAAGCCAAAAGAAAGTGAAGCAACATCTTTATTGAAAGAAAATAATTTAATACTGAGTGAAAACATCTTTCAAACATGTAGGTCAAATTTTTCAGACCTTCAAAATTAGAGGGAATTCATCACTGGCACACCAGCTCATAATGTTAAAGGGAATCCTTCAAGTAGAAAGAAAATGATACCAGAGGAATCTGAATCCATACAAAGGAGTAAAGAACACCAGAAATAGCTATTATGTGAGTAAATATAAAAGGCTTTTTTATTGTTTTTAAAGACCTCTTTACAAGACTCTTAACTTTCTAAAGCAGAAATAATAACCATGTATTGTGGAGCTTATAACAGATGTAGAAACAAGATATATAGCAAAATAACCCCAAATCTAGGTGGGGAAAAATGGAAATATGTTATAGTAAGGTTTTTATATTATTCATAAAGTAATATAACATTATTTGAAGGTAATGTATGATAATTTAAATATTTTTGCCATTGAAGTAAGTTAAATATGTATACATAATCACTAAACAGAAACAACACATACAAATACAACCAAAGAAGTACAGCTAATAAGTCAACACAATGGTAAAATATAATCATACATTTCATTCTTTTTATTTTTTAATTTTTTTATTGTTTTTTATTAAATCATAACTTTGTACATTGATGCATTTATGGGGTTCAGGGTACTGCTTTAATATACAATGTGAAATGCTTACATTGAACTAAGTAACACATCCATCACAATTATACTCATTTCTTAATAGTTTTGAAATGTACCATTGCATCATGCACATTAGGTGAGGTCCCTCAGAATACCCTCCCTCCTCCCATATCCCCCCTCCCCTCCCCTCTCTCTCCTCTTCCCTTCTACTTTCTGGACTATAGTTATGTTTTGCCATTCATAATCTTACATTTTAATTTAAAAATAAAGGAAAAAAGAAAAAAGAGAACTAAGGACAGATGGGCCAAATAGAAAATAAGTATGTATTAAGATAATAGAATTAAACTCAACCATATTAATACTCATACTAACCATAAATTGTCTAAATTCACCAATTATAAAGTAGTGATTGTCAAACAGATGAAAAACCAAGACCCAATTATACAGTGCTTATAAGAAACCCACTACACATTCATGAAACCCACAGGCACAGATTGACAAATAGTAAACAAATATAGAAAAGGATATACTATATTAACACTAGTCAAAAGAAAGTCAGAATGGCTATACTATTATCAGATGAAATAGACTCAAATAAGAAATATTATCAGGAATAAAAAGGGCAGTTTCATAATGATAAAGGGGGTCAATTCTTCAAAAATTCCTAATAGTCTTAAATGTTTATGCACCTAACATATGATGCAAAAACTGATAGAACTGCAAAAGGAAATAACAAATTCACAATTATAGTTGGGAAGTTCAACACTACCCTTTCAATAATTAATAGAAGGCATAAAATCAAAACAGATGTAAAAGATCTAAACAACATTATGAACTTGACAGTTATAGAACACACCATTCAACAACAGCAGAATACACGTTCTTCTTAAGAAAACACAAAAGAAATCTAGGCACGGTGGCTTACACCTGCAATCCTAGCTTTCTGGGAAGCTGAGGTGGGTGGGTTGGCTGAGCTCACAAGTTCAAGACCAGCTTGAACTAGAGCAAGACCTCACCTCTAAAAATAGCTGGGCATTGTGGCAGATGCCTATAGTCTCAGCTACTTGGGAGGCTGAGGCAAGAGAATTGGCACCCAAGAATTTGAGGTTGCTGTGGGCTGTGACTCCATGGCACTATGCCAAGGGTAACAAAGTGAGACTCTGTCTCAAAGAAAAAGAAAAAGAAGACAAAACACTTACCAAAACAAAATATGTTTTTGGCAATAAACCAACCTCAGGAAGTTTTAAAAACACTAAAATCCTATGAAATATATTCTCTGACTACAAAAGAATTACATTAGAAATCAATAACAGAAAGATGCATTAAAAAAATCACCAAATCTTTGAACACTAAACAACACACTCCTAAATAAACCACTGATCAAAGAAAAAAATCACAATGAAAATTAGAAAATGTTTTAAGCTGAATACAGTGAACACACAGCATATAAAAATGCAATAGTTTGAGGGAAAGTAATAGTACCAAATGCTTATGCTGTAAAGAATAGCTAAAATTAGTAACCTGAGTTTTTATACAAAACTAGAAAAAAGAAAAATCCAAATTAAACCAAAGAAAGAAAATTATAAACAGCAGAGATCAATAAAATGGAAAGCATTAAAATAATAGAAAAACCAATGAAACCAAAATATAATTCTTTAATGAGTCAATGAAACTGATAAGCATCTAGCCAGACTCAACAGGAGAAAAAAAAAAAAAAAAAAGAGAGAAAGAAAACACATATTACCAACATGGAAGATGAGAGATGAGACATCACTATAGATCCTACAGACATTAAAAAGATAACAAGTGAATATTTTGAAAAACTTTAGGCCAAGAAATTTGACAACTTAGGTGCACTGGAAAATTCTTTAAAGGACATAGCTTTTTCAAGAATAAATAGTCCTCTGAGTAGCCCTATATTTATTAAAGAAATTATATTTGCAATTTAAAAATATTCCACAAAGAAAATTACAGATCCAGATGGCTTTCCTGTTAAATTCTACCAAAACATTTGAGGAAGATATAGCACTCATTCTATAGATACTCGTTTAAAAAATAGAAGCAAAAGGAACTCCTTTTTTTTTTTTTTTTTGAGACAGAGCCTCTTAGCTGTCCCCCTGAGTTGAGTGCTGTAGCATCATAGCTCACAGCAACCTCAAACTCCTGGGCTTAAGCAATTCTCTTGCCTCAGCCTCCCAAGTAGCTGGGACCACAGGCGCCTGCCACAATGCCTGACTATTTTTTGGTTGCAGTTGTCATTGTTGTTTGGCAGGCCCAGGCTGGATTCAAACCTGCCAGCTCTGGTGTATGTGGCTGGCACCTTAGTCACTTGAGCCACAGGCATGGAGCCAGGAACTCATTTTTTAAGGCTAACATTATTCTGATACCAAAACTGAATAATGATCCTATAGAAGAAGAGAGTTACAGATCAACATTTCTCATGAGCATAGACATTAAAAATTCTTAACAAAATATTAATAATAATATTTGTAAATATTAAATCAAATAAAATAAAAAGAATGGCACCATGTCAAAGTGAGGTTTATCCCAGCAACACAAAATTGGTTTAAGTTTTGGAAATCAGTGTAATTCATCTTAACACACTAAAAATAAAGACACATATGACCATTCTGAGAGATAAAAAAAATAAATAAACTTCAACTTCCATTCCTAATAAAGACTCAGTAAACCATGGACATAAGTTAATGGCTTAGGAGTAAATTACACTTAATAGTAAAGGATTAAATGAGGTAGGGAGCATAGCAAGGATGTCCATTCTCATTACTTCTATTCAACATTACACTAGATAATCCAGTAAGGCAAGAAACACAAAGCAAAACAAAATAAAAGTCATACACATTATAAAACAAAAAGTAAAACTGCCTTCCTACATGAAGGACATGGCAATCTTTGTAAAAATTTCTAAGAAGTTTACCGAAAAGCTACCAGAACTAATATATAAGATCCATAAATTGCCAGATACAAGGCCAATTAATTCTATATAAGCATCAATTGGTTAGAAAAGATGTCTTAACACAGTAAATATAAACTACAAAAGTAAATTAGATAAAGTGAAACTATCAAAATTAAAAACTTTTTCTCTTTGAATGACACTTTTAAGAAAATTAAAAGGCAAAAAAAAAAAAAGACAAGAGAATACATGTAAAACATATATCTGACAAAGAACTTGTGTCCAGAATATATACAAAACACAACTGAATGATAACACAAACAAACCATTTAAGAAGAGGGAAAAATATTTGAACAGACACTTCTCTACAATAAATTCTTAGGCTCAGCACCTGTTGCTCAGTGGTTACAGCACTAGTCACATACACCAGGGCTGGCAGGTTTGAACCTGG
This sequence comes from Loris lydekkerianus, assembly GCA_963574355.1. NCBI lineage: Eukaryota > Metazoa > Chordata > Mammalia > Primates > Lorisidae > Loris > Loris lydekkerianus. The sequence continues at coordinate 10,179 of CAUYPK010027314.1, forward strand.
CCCAAGACTGCTAAACAACAAAGAAAACTATAACAAAAAATAGCCGGACATTGTGACAGACGCCTATAGTCCCAGCTACTCAGGAGGCTGAGGCAAAAGAATCACTTAAGCCCAAGTTTGAGGTTGCTGTGAGCTGTGATGCCACAGAGCATTCTACCAAGGGTGACAAAGTGAGACTCTGTCTCAAAAAAATAAAATAAATAAATAAATAAAGTAAATCCTTGACATCATCAGTCATTAGGAAAATGAGAATTAAAACCACAATAACAAAAACACACATGCAAAATTAGAAAGATTGACCATACCAAGTGTTGACAATGGTGTGGAAAAACTGGATCTCTCATATTTTACTGATGAAAATGTAAAATGGTATAGTCACTTTGAACATAGTCTACCAGTTTCTTAACAAGTAGATATAACATCTATCATATGATCCAGCCATTCCATTCTGAACTATTTACCCAAGAGAAAATAAAGCAATATGTCAGCACACAAAGACTCATATACAAATGTTCAGAGCAGCTTTGTTTCCAAAAACTGGAAAAACCAAATATCCATTAACAGATAAATGGATTAATGAATTACAACATATCTTTATAGTGGAATATTATCCAACAATAAAAATGAATGAACTATTGATACATATAACATGGGTGAATCTCAAAAATCATTATGCTCAGTAGCAGAAGCCAGACCACCATCCCCCCCCCCAAAGTACATACTATATGATTTCATTTATACAAAACTCTAGAAAATGCAAACTAATCATTAATGATACAAGACATATCAGTAATTGCCTAGGGGCAGGGGTGGAGGGAAGGCTGGTTTACCAAGAGGTACCGAGAAACATTTGCAATTAATGGAAATATTTATCTTGATTATGGTTTCACAAGCATGCACATATGTCAAAACTTATCAAATTATGCACTTTAAATATGAGCAGTTTACTGTAAGTCAATTATGCCTCAGTAAAGCTGTAGAAAAACAAGAAAAAGGAGTCCGTTTCAGTAACTTTTTCAGCACAACTCTCCAAGATTTAGTCATCTGGTCATGCCTGGCTGAAAGGGCAGGTGGGAAATATTGTCTTTAGCTGGCACCATGTCCTGACCAATACTGCAGAGGATCTGTTAATGAGGAAAGCTGGCATGGAGGGGAGGCACCTGAAACTGTCTGGGCACTGATTTGAAAGGGACAGTGTGAACTGACCAGTCTTTGGAGTGCCTGTCCAGTCTCTGCCTTACTGCTCAGCAAGGACAAGAATTCAAATTTGCTCATTTGTTTCCAAGCTCCTTGCTTCCTGGAGTAACTATAATCTCAGCATTACCATTGATGAGGCCTCATCAGCATACCAAGGCTGTGCTAGGGACTTCACAAACTTGTTTCAAATCTTCACAACATCTTTGCCGAGATGTTATTATGCCATCTTACAGAGTAAAAACTAAAGTTTGGAGCTGCAAATGGCCTCTCCAGGGGTAAGGCCAGGGCTGAGCTGAAACATGAACTCCAGAGCTAGTGCTCTCTCTGCCCTACCCCAGAGTGGTGCTAATTTGGCCAGAAAGAGGCTGGTAATGAGAGAACCAAGGTGGGGAAGACATCCAGATGGATTTGAGGCCTCCCCAGTCTGGGGGAGGCTGGTCCTCAGAAGGAGGAGAATCCAGAACTAGATCCAGAAAGAGCAGCTCCCCCCTTCCCCCAAAAGGCCACCAGCCCCTCAGGAGTATATTCATGTCCTGGCAAATCTTGGAACAGACTATCTTAGGAAACATGAATCTGACCTCCCTCCTAGCCAAAATGCTTCCATGGGTGACCCCACTGCCCACTTGATTTCCTCTGGCACTGGGGCCCTCACTATCTTTTAGTTAAAGTGTTTACCGTGAACTATTGTCAAGTTCTTCTTATTCTGGGCTGAAGGTGACAACTTACCTTGGTTTTCCCAGGACTGTTCCATTTTAACACAGAAAGCCCCATGTTCCAGGAACCCTCTCTGTTCCAGGCATATTTGACCACTGGGCACTTACCCATGTGCCAGAGTGCCCCAGTCATTAGCCCCTGAGCAGCACATTGGGTTCATGGACCTCAACTGTAACTACCAACCTTAGCACCCTACAGATGGGGGTATCCGGTGTGTCCTTCCCAAATCTGCACTTCCACAAGGCAAATGCCCAGTCCTGCATGAGGACCACCTCCACTGCTTCTCCTCCCCGTGGCTGGCCCCATCTGCCGACAAGTGAAGCTGCTGGCTCTGTGGAAGGAGCTCGTTGTGTGGTGGACATATGTCAGCTCACATCCTAGCTTCTGCTCCTCTGCTAAGCACATTTACCCAAATGTCCTTCCCCTTAAGTCCCTGCCTCCAAGGTGGCCTGAGGTCCCCAGACTGTTGGATCACCCATGACATTCACAAAGGGCCAACACACAGAGGCTACTCCATGAACTTTTCCTTTTGACCCCTTACTCTTGATGTATGAAGCCTCCATCCTGGTTTGGGGGTCACCAGTGCAAAGCCTGGAGATGTCCAAGCAGGCAGGCTTGAGAGGACTCAGTCTACTGCCCAGGCCAGGACTGCTCCTGCCTGCCACTTCCATCCTGGCCAAGCAGGATGTCCCTGCGTATTGCACAACTTTGAGGCTCCCTGTAGCCAGCAACTGTGAGCTGGCTGGCCCCTAGATCCTGTGCAGGAACGAGAACTGGCTAGAATGTGGAGGAGTCGGCAGAAATAATTTTCCTGCCCAGTGGAGTGAGGAAAATTGGTGGCCGCCTCTGCGGCCCCATTTTCAACAAGGGCAGCCTGCTCACATCCCAGCAGCCACAGCCCTGCCGCCACCTTGCGACACTTTATGGGGAGCTCTGTGCCTGGCACAGAGGGGGAACACCAGCATCAGAGTCTCCCAGGCCTTTGACCCCAGGCCCAAAGCTGCGAATTCCTCCTGGACAGAGCTGATCTTGTTGGCAGCCCTAGTCTCTGGCTCTTGGTGAGCATTTACCGAACAGTCATGTGGAAGGCTGATAAGGCTTGGTGCATGAGGTAAGTTCTCATTCTACAAATGAGGAAACTGAGCCCAGAGAAGAGAATATCTTTCCCAGAACAATCAGACCCGAGGTCTTCTGAGCCAGGCCAGAGTCCCCACCAGTGGCCATGTTGACATCTGAGGGCCTCACAGTTCTCTCATGCCTTGATGGTGCTGTCATTGGTGGGAGCAAGAAGAGAAGAGAACATGGGCACACTATAGGGGCAGCATTGGGTGCCCAAGCTCCTTGCTTCCCAGAGTAGCCACTTAAAGATGGAATGAAGAATGCAGACGAGTGCTGGGGGAAGAAGGGGGGACAGAGAGATAGATGAAGGTGGAGCCATGCAGATCTGGCCACTGCCTCCCACCATTCCAGGTGCCCAAAAATCACATTAGCCTCTTCTTTATTGGAATGTTGCCCCTTGTTTTGAGTAGGGATGTGGGGAAAAGAGGCTGAGTGTACATGCCTGTGGTTGAAGGGGCAAAGGAGCAGAAAAGCCTCAGCCTCCGTGAAGAGAATAAGTCACATCCGAGACTCAAGTGAGCCCACAGAAGGCCTGAGCTCAGAGAGGATGTGTCAGGCAATAGGGAGCCATTGCAGGTTTTTGAGCAGGAGAGGGATAGAATAAGAAAGTTACGGGGACCCTACCTGGGGTCCAAAGCACACAACCCTATCCAGGTTCCAAGTATACATGGGGCATGTTTCAGAGGTAGAGACAGGCAGATTATAGGGGCTCCCTGGAGGGAGGAAAGAGTTCACTGCACTGAGAATGGAGGATATGGGGGCTCTGCCAAGCTCCGGAAATCCTCAGCTCCTACTCTTTCACCTCAGTAATCAACTCGGCACTGTCTTGGCCTCTGGCATCAGTGCCAGGAGAACACAGCTCTGGTGCTCAGCCTCCAGACAGCCTGGCTTGTGGCCATCCCTGACCTCAGGCACTACTTATTGCCCTGTACCCAACACCCAGGTCTCTTAGAGGATAAAACTCCAGGCCACAGCAGGATCCTCCTCCTACAACTGCCTCAGCAAGTGTCCCCGCACCTGGAGTCCTGCCTAGAGCTTTTGCTTCCCTGAGCTTGACTGGCCATCCTGCCACCATCTGGATGCCACATATACCTGTAGGGGATGGGAACTGATTTCTCTTTGCATCATTTGAGAAAACAACACCAGTCCTACGGCAGTAACCACAGAGGAGATGATGTGAGCACTGCCCTCTGGCTCTACTCTCACTCATGGCACCTACTTCAGCTCAGCCTTCTAGCTCCCCATCATACTGGGGTTCAGCCTTTCCTCCCTCATTCTTTCATTAGGCTCATCTCTGTGCCAGAGCTCAGAGTGTCAGGCTTCTTCAGGTTTTGGGAGGCACCTGGAACCAGGGCCAGCCCCAGCTGGAGGGCCCATGATGTGGCAGAGGAGGAAAGTTCTGGGTGGTGGTACCCACTGAGGTCAGAGTCAAAATCAGGGTAGCACAGAGAAACACAGCAGCTAGAGACCAGGAAGGGCTTTCTGGAAGAGGGGGTACTTGAGTGTGGACCAGAAGGCCTAACTGGAATGCAGGACATGAGAGAGCAAGAAAGGGTGCTTCAGGCTGAGGAACAGCATGGGCAAATGTCCCCTGGGTGTCCTTCAGTGTGGCTGTTTCCTACAAGGTAAGTGCTAAGGGGGATGCTAAGGAAACAGCTCCACATGCAACCTCCCAGCCAGGGCTGGGCCAATTAGACAACAACTTGGTGTAGGTCCCTGTGGTCCAGGCATCTAGAAGAGCTGATGTGTGTCCTGGAGAAGGGACTGGGAGAAATGACCTGGAGGAGATTGGAAAGTGCTGTCCAAACATCTGAGGCACTATCCTGCCCATGCAGAAGGGCTTAGCCCTATTCCTCTGGGGGAACCAAGGGCAAATTGCAGCTTGCAATCTTCTGGCCAACATCCATTCATTACTTCTTGGGAGGAAGGGCATGTCCCAACCCCAGAGGATCGCAAAGAGAAGCCAGACCTCTCCTTCAGCTTGATGTGAAGACCTGGCCATGTGCGTGCTGAGCCTCAGCATGGCTGGGGGAGGGAAGGAGACTAGTGTGTGAGGGGGTGGGGGAAGCCAGAGGCAACTTGGGGCAGGCTTCCAAGAGGAAGCAACTTGGGGAGCTGAGATGAAAAGGTCCACACAGACACTCCATGGAAAGGCATCCAGGATGAGGGAACACCATGCGCAAAGACCTGGAAATGGAAGGCCTGGGCCATGATGATGTGGTAGCAATGCAGGAGTTCACTACACTGGGATCTAAGGCCAGACCTGGACCAGGACCAAGGAGGTAGATTGATGATGACACTTGGGTCCACCTGCTGCTATCATCATGAGTCTGTCAGCAGTAGTAATTTTTGTCCCAGTGAAGCCACCTGAGTGCCACCACACCCTAGCTAAGCATAAGGAACATATGTGGGTGCTCGCCTTGCTCAGGCCTACGTCCCCACCCCCCCAGCAGGAATCTAGGTGTTCCTCACCCTCCAGGAGGGCTATAAGCAGCCCCAGAGGAAGGGAGAAAAGGATCTAGGCACAGCTGTCCCAAGTGGAATGAAATGATGCCAGTGTCCTCCAGTGCCAAGAAGTCCCTCCTCTGGCAGGATGGCTCTTGTTTCTTTTTGGACATCACCTGGCTTGTCTATTTATGAACAATAACATAATAAGTAGATTGATGTATTAATACATGTTTTGTTTTTGGTAAATATTTGTTGAGAATGGTTTTCCCTACTTTGACAGTCTTCAAGGTCAAGCCATAGCCCTGGACCACCCCGGAGAGATTGAACAAGCAGAGTCACAATGGAACTGAAGAACATATGGACCCAATGGGACCAGAGGTCCCAAAGCCTGGGACAGGACCAGATTGACCAGAATGGAGTCCCTGGGAGAAGGGCTCCTGTGGGGAGAGAACTCAGGAAGAGGGTATGGGAGGGCTGTGTCAGGAGCCTTAGCACATGCTAGTGGCCTCTGCTTCTCTACTAGTGAGATGAGGGCCATTTTATTATTTTGTTTCTCTCTTAGAGTCTTCCCTAGAAGCAGCCCTGAATCCTTGATTGGTTAAGAAAGTGCTCTCAGGACAAACTGTGAGGGAGAGAGGAAGGAAGAAATGGAAGGAGCAGGGCATAGTTAGGGATAGGGTTGGTATTAGAACTAGGGTTAGGGTTGGAATTAAGAGTTAGAGGTTGAAGTTGGGGTTAGGTTTAGGCATAGGGTTAGAGTTAATGTTAGGTTTGAGATTGGTATTGGGGTTAGGGTTAGGTTTGGGATTGGGGGTAGGGTTGCAGTTGGAAACAGGTTAGGCTTTAGCTACTTCGGAGACATCTTGCTGCCCTTGGAGGATTGCTCCTGAAATCTGCAGTGGGTCCTGGAGTGTAAGGTACAGCATTTGTTAGGTGAGGAGGAAGAAAAAATGCTGAGTCAACCCATGGTCTCTGGAGTTCGCACTCCAAGAACTTTGCCTAATCCTAGCTTAAGGGACCACCAAGAAGGGAAGGCTAGAATCTCGCTAGCAGGACTAACTGATTCTGGAGTCCACGGGGACGGGAAGGGCTAGATTCCTACACCTGGGTGTCTGCGGGAGCCTTACACTCAATGACTACCCACTGCCTACTGTCTTCCCTGGTCCAGGCAGCCACTTGGCCAGAAGCAGCGTTCACACCATACTCCTCCAACCTTCCCTCCATTCATTCTTCCATCCATTCATTGGCTGGTTCTACCACTTTCTGCAGCATCAGTTTGGGTCCTACCCCTCCCCCTGCATACATTCCAGCTGGGCACACTGATGTATATATCAACAAATACATCTCCCACCAGACAGCACTGGAGGGACGTAAAAGCCATGCAGAAAATAAAGCATTGAGAGATGGGAGAGGGATGTCACCAGAATGGTCAGCAGAGGCCCAAAGAAGGGCAAGGCCTGGGGACAAGAGGCCTACACAGCCCCAGGCACACCCCCCATATACTGCCACTTTCATCTTTTCTTCCCACTGATAGCTAAACCCCACCTCCTCCAGGCCCTGCTGCACTGATTGCACTGGCCTTTCTGGACCAGCCCACATTGCAGGGCTCTTCAGATTGCATTGCCATCCTCAGAGACACCTGAAGGTGGGTCCTGTGGGAGGCAAGATTTCAATAGAAGTAACCACCTGGCCAGATTGACCAAATCAGGCACCTACTTGCTAAGTGGCTTCAGGTGAGGGACTTCCCCTCTCTGATCCTCAGTTTTCTCACCTGCAAAAGGGGTCTAGTACAACCTCACCATGGGCCATTACGGGGATTAGCCAAGACCTACAGCCAGTGTTTGCCATCTCCCTTCTTCTGATAATCTGTGAACTGGGATGGGAAGGAGGGAAGAGAGGGGCTTGGAGGGTGGTTACAGGAGGTGGGTACAGTGTTGAGGAGGGTCTCCCTTGGGGCCTTCCCAGGCAGGCCCTAGCTGAATCTGCAAGCTGCCTGAGCTGAGGCAGGAGCCGCCCCCACCCTGTTCGCCCCTCCCCCGCCTCCCCAGCCATCTGCGGCGTTGGCAGCAGCAGCACCAGGGCGGGCAGCGAACATTCTGGCACCATCTGAGCAGGACCAGTTTTTGGGGAAGGGCCGCAGCCTAGGGGGAGGAAATATGAGCAGAGCCCCCACATGTATGCTCTCTCTCACATTCCTTATTAGTTTTTGTCCCCTTGCAGCCTGGGGAGGGCAGGGACATTGGGAGCTGGCCGGCTAGGCCCCCACTGCCTCACATGAGCTGCCTCCACTTCTGTGTGTGGCCTGGTGTCAGGATCCAAGAGGCCAGGAGCGGAGGTCATGGAGTCTGCCCTTACTCGTGATGGGGGAACCAAAGCCCCCAGAGCAAAGGAACCAGTCTTATAGTGAGGCAGTGACTGGGCCTGGACAAAGCTTTCTCCCTGGGGAAAAGTCCTACCCAGGGGGAAAGGACAGGGAGAGCCCAAACCCTGAGCTGCCACCTCTCATCTTGTCTGGTCGGTAGCCCAGTGCACCTGGAGGCAGAAGGGCTATCCTCCAGCATGCACCTTGTCCTTAGAACTTGGGAACCTCCCTGCACCTCCCTCTCTCCATTTGCTACACAATAACGTACCTGGAACCTGACAAGGAGAAGAGGGAGGACTTTGCCTGACACGGAATGGCCCCAGTTGGCTGCTGGTTCTTTTTTCTTGTAGCTCCTTTTTCTGGTTTTTCTCTCTTCCCTGGTCCCTTTTCTGAGATCTGTCACTGTGCCGAAATGTACCAGTCTACTCTGCTGATTAAATGAGGGAGTAGAAACTACAAAGTAGACAACATATAGAATACAAGAAGGATAGTAGTGATGGCAGCACAACAGTATGAATCTGCTTAATGCTACCGAATTGTGCTTTAAAGTGGTTAAACAGGTACATTTTATGCATTTTCCCACCATTAAAAAAAAATAAAAAATACATAAGATATCTGTTGGCAGCATCTTCTAATTTGCCATGTGCTTGAAAATAATATGAACATGTGTAGACTCTGAGCCCCTGTACGCTGAAGGGCTGAAGGACAGGATTGTGACGTGCAGGTACTTTGTAGCCTCGCTTTCTACCACTCAGGACCCTTCCGGCTCCCTAGTGCTCCTCCTTGGGTTCATATGACACTGCTGGGCTGGTTGGGGTGGAAGACTCTAGAGGGCTCTGACATCCTCAAGACTGACCCTTGCTCATTTCTGAGGAGGCTCTTAGCCTGGCTTGGGCCATCAGAATTGTCTGCCCATTGCCTTCAGGAGGAAAGAGCATGGTTCACACTGCATCCTTACCCAGCCTTGCTGGGAGCCTGCTGGGAGCAAGGAAGGGAGTGCTCCAGCTGTGTGTGTGTGTGGGGGGGGGGCGCAAACCAACATTGACCTCCTGAGGCCACCTTCTCTTTCTAAACGCTCCCTCCCTCGGGAGAAGGCATCTCCTGTATTTTCATTTGGTTGCCCTGCGCCTGGTGTGCTGAGGCAGGCAGGGAAGGAAGGCAGGGTTGGTCCCTGCTGTGATGGGATTAGGACAGGGCTGGGCAGGGCAGGGGTGGGGGAGGAGCAGAGTGGCTAGTCCTGCCCCTGGGAGTTGTAGTTTCCTCATCTGTAAACTGTGAACTCCTCGAGGGTATGAACTTAGTTTTACTCAATACCATATCCCCAGGGCTCAGAGCAGGGTTGGTTGGTACACAGTAGGTGTCCAATAAATTTAGGGACTGGATGAGTAAGTGGATGAATAGGCTGACAGGTCAGGATTGACAGCCTCCTTGGCTTTAAGTGTCCACTCTTTCACTCAACTTTCTCCTCATGCATTCATTCCCTCATTCATTCATTCCTCCAGCCCGCACGCACTACAATCATTCATTCATGCGCCCCACCATTCATGTACAAGCAGGTTCATTCATTCCCTGCCCCGCCGCCATTCCGTCCTGGGCTCTGTTGCACAAACGGCTGCCCCGCACCCCTGCCCGCCCCGCGCCCAACACGTGCGCCCCGGCTGGGCGCTGCGCCGCGAAGCGCTGAGGCAGCCGCGGCTGCGCGGGGCCGGGGCTGGCGGGGAGCCGGGCTGGGGGCGGGGGGCGGGCGCTCCCTGCGGGAAGCCGGGCGGGGTGGGGGGAGCCCCGGCCGCGCCGGCTCCCGGAGCGCTGGGCCTTGGAGGGGAGGGGGCGGCGGCGGCTGAGGGACCGGAGCGCAGCGGCGGCGGCGGCGGCGAGCAGAGCGGCTGCCCCGGGGCCATGTGGACCGGCGGCCGCCGCCCGGGCCGGCTCCGCCGGGCGGTGAGTACCTGCGAGCTGGGAGGGCACAGCGCGGGCATCAGCGCGGAGGCGGGGCGGCGCCACCCACGCCACGGGGCGGTCCCTGCTCCGGCTTAGCGCTGCGGGCTGCCGGGCCCCCTCCCCGCTCCTCTGCCGCGGCGCCCCCTGGGGCTGGTGCAACTGGACCCCTCCAAAAATGCTTGGCTGGCCTCAGAGGAGCGGGCGGGGACCCCGGAGCTGGGCACACGCGGGCGGGGCGGGGGCGCTCGGCCTGGGCACTCTGCCCTGCCCCCCGCGCTGCTGGCCGGGAGTGCTACGTCCGATTTGCGGGCTTCTTGCCCCCAGCACTCGCGTCCCTGTGGCGAGGGGAAGGGTGGGTACAGGGGACCCAAGGCGAGGCCTGAGAATCTGGGACCCGCCGCTGTCCGGGGCAGGTCATGAGGGTGCAGTCAGGCCTTGTCCTACCCTGCGTCAGGGGTAGCGCCAGACCTCGGATGGGGAGACCAGAGCCAGCCCCCAGAGAGGCAAGGAGGTTGGGCCAGGGGGCCGGGTCGTGGAGCGTTCGCAGTGCGTGGGCGCGCGCGAGCCTCGGACAGTCTGCGTCTTTCAGTACCTCAGAGCGGGTACTGTCATTCTCTCCACTTACGGAGGAGGAAACTGAGGCTCAGGGAAGCGAGGGGCTCGTCCACGCTGCCCAGCTGGCACTCTCGCCCTCCCTGAACCCCTGCACGTTGCAGGGGAGTTGCTGCCCTAGCGTTTCCGCTTCCTGCCTGGTTTTGGGGTGTTTCCTTCCTCATCTGGGCCCCACCCCATCCCCAGTGTGGTTTCTTTGGGGCAGGAACAGCGTGGGCGATATCCTGGAGGCTCCTGATCCAGCACAATGGGAGCAGAGTGGGCACCCAGGAGTGAGTGGGGGTGCTTGGCTGAGGAGTCTGCAGATGTTGAGCCCTGGGTGGCCAAGGTCGGCTCTGCCCTGCTCTCTTGAGGCAGGACAGGTCTTTTCCCTTTCTGGGGCTCAGTTCCTCCACCTGCCAGGAGCAGCAGAGGCCCCACCTTCACCCAGGGCCAGGGTCCAGTGAAGACTGTGGAAGAAAGTCCTTTACACACTGTGTGGTGCTGCCCCACCAGGCTGGGCTTTTTCGTTCTGTCGCCTGGGGCAAGTGTCCTTGGGGGTGGCTATGCCTGGCATCTGTGACTAGCAGGGCAGAGAGGTGGCAGCAAGGGCCCTGGCAGCATCCTGCAAACCCTTAATTTTCCCGACTCTCACTATAATCAGGGCGGCTCAGAGGAGCAGGCATAGTGGCAGATGTGGCTCCTTCCTGGCTGCTCAGCGCCAGGCATTCTGTGGCTGTGCTCTGCAGAGGACCCTCCCAAGTTATTGTCTTATATTTATAGATTCCTGCACTCTACATTCTGCTCATAGTCAAAACCTGGAGCTCTTTGCACCTGGCTGCTGAGTAGGGAGGGTGAGGGCTGCCTGAAGGATTGGCCCATAGAGGGAGTTTTCCACGAGTTGGGTGGGGAATGGGACATTTGTCAGGTTCAGGGAGGGGAAATGAATCTCATGCGATCTGGGAGATAATCTTCCATCCACTCTCAAAGACTGCTGGGCACAGGGTCTGGCCCTTACCTGCCGTTTGTAGAGCACCTACAATGTGCTGGGCCAGCATAAAGAGTTTCAGCATCATTTCCACAGCAGCACTAGAAAGTGGTGCCCCTACTTCTATAGATGCTTAATGATGTTGAAGAGTGGATGGATGGATGGATGGATGGGTGGAAGGGACAGGACAACAGTCCAGGAATCCAGGAGGCAAGTAGCACTTAAATGGGTAGAGGTGTGTTAGAAGAGCTGGGCCAAGGCCTGGAGGGGAGGAGAGAGATCATTGGGTCTAAGGGTCAGAAAAGACTCTGTCCTCCTGGAGTGTGGAGGGCAAGAGCAAGGCCACAGGACCGGAGAGAGATGGCTCCTGCCCTCAAAGGAGGTAGGACCACTCAGAGAATGGCTCCAAAGCACACTGGGTTGGTCCAGAATTGTCCCTAGGGTCCTCTTCTGCGTCCCCCTCTTGTCGTATGGTGGGTAGAGAGGCATGGGCAGGGGTCTAAGGTCCCAGGTTCCAGTTCCTCCTCTGCCATTAATTTACTATGTGACCTTGGACAAGGCTCTGCCTCACTCCAGGCCTCAGCTTCAGGGGCATAGCACATATTACAGACAGGGGAATGACTTCCAGGGCCTGAGAGCAGGCACCAGGCAGTAGCTTATGGTAGGAGAAACTGACGAGAGGTGTCTCTGTTGGTCCAATCATTATAGGAATGAATGAAGGAATGGATGAATGGGTGAGTTACTGAAAAAGTGGGTGAATTCTGCATTCACCTAGCATACTATCCCCGAGCACCTATGCTGTGCTGTTCATAGGGGTCATGTGTGTGAATCTGATATAGACCTTGCTCTTCAATAGTTCACAGTCTGCCAAGAGATATAGACCCTGACCTTTGTGGCAGGTATTAGGAGGTGCTGGGGACCTTCTCTTCCCCTGTTCCTCCAGCCAGGGAGGGGACTCAGAAGTGGCCCCTGCCCTACAAGCCATGAGTCTGAAGGACAGCACAGCAGCCTCTGAGGGCTTCCTGGGGTGGCGATCATTCAGGGCCCAGCTCTGAGCCATGCTGGGGAACAGTAGTCACATGGTCAATCAGTGGCTCTGAACCAGGTCAGGGATGGAGATGGGTCAGGCCTGAGCCCCACCTGGAGAGGACAGACTTGAAAACCCCAGTCATGCCACAGGTGGTGCATATGGGATGAAGAACCACACAGGTAGAGAAGCCATGTTGGTGTGCTGAAGGAGGAGGTATGGAAAGGAGGCCTGCAGCAGGATGAATAGTGGATGGATGGATAGAAAGTTAGAGGGATGGAAGAGGAGATTAATGGATACAAGCGACAAGATGGGATGGATGGGCAGATGGCTGAAGAGTTGATACAGGACTGGATGGATAGAACAAAATCTCAATGGCTATATGGGTGGATTTCTGATGCATATATGTATAGTGGATTAGTAAATGAAGGAATGGAAGGATTGAAGAATGGATGGATGATGGGGGAGATATCAGTGGATAGGTGGATGGATGGCTACAAGAGTACACATTGGATAGATGGATGACTATAGGTATGGGAAAATGGATAGATGCATAAATGGATACAGTTAATGCATGAATGCTGGGCTATATGTACCAGAGGAGTCTCTAGACACTTGAATATGTGTCAATGAGATGATAGATATAAAAATGGATGGATACAGGAAGAGCAGATAGATGAATGAGTGTATATTGATGAATGGAATGGATGCAGGCCCGGAAGGGTGCATCAGTGGGCACGTGGAGACATGTCAATGGTTAAAGGCCTGGATACACATGCAAGGAATAGAGGGATGGATCCATGGATGAATGGATAGGTTCATGGATGGATCCAGAAATGAGAGGATGAGCGGATGGATGAGTAGCTGTCAGCAGATGACAGATACAGACATGGAAGACTGAATTGGTGCATGAGTGGGTACATGTAAGTATGTGAGTAGATGAATGGTTACAGAGATGGGTGGGTGGAGGGTGGTTTGTTGAATGAGTGCGACTCCAGGACACTCATGCCTTGATTTCCCAGATGCCGGTGTCTTGCTCAAATACCCTTAGTCCCTCTGGTTCAGAGATAGAGTACTGGGCAGGGTGGTCACAGGCTGGGAAAGGGACCAGCCTTGCTGACTCAGACTTGGAGACATAATCCCACCTTGAGCATTTTTTGGAGGAAACCAACACCAACTAAGGTCATTAGGGCTCTTCAGTTCTATGTTGACCCAGAAGACACTTTTAGGAACCCAAAAAGCAGGTGTGAAACCTCTTCTGAGATGAGCAGTCAGCGGGGGTCCTACAGGGGCTTCCTTACCCAGGAAGCATTAGGGCAGAATTCAGATGCCGGTACTGACAGCACAGAGCATATGTGGATGCTGGAGATCCAGAGATAACTCAGACCCATGGCTGCCCTCAGGACTCTCAGGCCAGCTTGGAAATACCCAGAGGCATCAGGGCAGGGTAGTTGAAAGCACAAATGTGGGAATTCTCAGACCCTGAGTATCCCCATCTATAAAAGGGCAACAGTAATTGAAACCTCTTTGCTGGGATGGAGGGAAGATTAAAGAAGGTGACTGCAATGCTAGCTATGGTGAGCCATGGTGCTTCCCATGGTGAAACTCTGCAGAGCCCACTTTCCTCATCCATGAAATGGGGTAACCATTCCTAGCTCTGAGGGCTGCTATGAGAATGAAGTAAGGTGATACTTAGAGCTTTAGTGGCTGCTCAGCGTGCCCTGTCTCCTGTGCCCTTGCCCACCCTGCAGGGTCCCACCAACACCTCATGGCCTGGTCTTCCTGGTCTAGTCCAGCAGACAATGGGCAGTCTCATGATTCTCTCCAGAGCTTTTAGAGACCAGCTTTCTGCCCATGAGAACAGGGTGGCAGTAGAGAGGCCAAGGGTGTCCTAAAAGTGAGTGTGAATATATGACCTTTAGAGTTCCCATCCTGGGTCTTCTATGCTGAGCCTTGTGAACTCCAAGTCAGTTTACCTTTGTGAGACACCTCTCCTTTTAGCATAAATAGCATCCATGATAGTCCTGCCTCACAGGAGAGAGTGACAATTTGGGGTGATGATGTGCACGCATGCCCAGCACGGAACTCAGCACTCAGGAACAACCCAGGAAGTGAGACCAAAACAGATGAGTCAGGAGGCAAGGGCTGCTGAGCCAGGTGCCGGGAAGACCTTTCGGGAGAGGTAGCCCGGGCTGCTGCTAGGTGAGCAGACCCAGGATTGAGCCAGCAGCTGACAGTGTCCTCAGGAGCCTCAGGCCCAGGCACCTGATAGCTAGCAGTTGTTATGACAACAGAAACTTGTCTGACAGAGGACCAGCTGGCCAAGGCTCCCCAGAACACCCCTGTGACCACAAATACCAGGGCAATGGATAAATTAGAACTCCAATGCTGGTGAGTCTTGAGGTCCTACTAGGTACCAAGCTCTGTGTTCACCCCATTTCCCACTGCTGCCTGAGAGCTGGGTACTGCTCTTGGTAGATAAAGAGGGGATGTGGCTTGTCCAATGGCCTGTTGGAGTGTTGGAGAGGGGATTTGAACTTGGATATGCCAGTCTCCAAGTCTCATTCCCATTAGTGATGGGGCAAGGGCTGGATGGCCACTGCTGGGGAAGGGGTTGTCCAGGTGCAGAGGGGTGACTGTTAGGGGACTGCAAATGTAGGGGAGGACATTGTGTTTTTAACCTGTGTTTAGTCCAGAGTAGGTCTACACTAGGCTGGGAATGCTTATGAACTGATAGCCTAAATCTGTGATGTCCTTCCTTCAATTTAATTCAAGAACTTCTTATTGAGTTTCTACTACACGGTAGACCCTATGCAGTGAATACAGTGAAATTTACATACTAGTGGGGTCACAGATAATAAATATATTATAGCTGGGGGCTGGGTTTTGAGGAGGGCAGGGGAAAGGGAGAGAATGAGAGTCTTCCTGGCAGAAAAAATAGCAAATGCAAAGGCCCCAGGATCAGATAGAGTTTAGAATGTTTGGGAATATAGATAGAAGTTCCTTGGCAAGGTGTGGAGCCCAGGGGTGGTAGGGTCGCAGAGAAAGAAGACACTCGGCTATTTTCAGAGTCTTGCAGGGTATATGAAGGTATGACATTGTCTAGTCACTTGGTCTGTGATTTTAAAAGATCATACTGAGCCATATACCAGGCTGGAGCAGCATAGAGTCAGGGGCCCCAGAGAGGGGTGATCACAGGTGTTTAGGTGAGACATGATGGCATTTAGGACCAGCAAAGTGACAGTGGGGATGGAAGGAGGTGGTCAGATTTAAGAGATGCCGAATCATTAGCACCTGGTGGGGGCAGAGAAGAGACAGAAGAAGAGGTCTAGGTGGTCTCTGTTCCTGCCTTGGGCAACTGAGCTTATGGTACTGCTCATGGAGTTGTGCAGATGTTCTGTCAGGGATGCCATGGGACATCTAGAAAGGTGTCCAGCTGAGCCCAGAAAAGCAGAGGTCCCTAGGCACTTGACATGAGGCATCTAGGCAGGGCCTGGCTTGACATGAGTAAGCAGTGCCAAGGAGTGCCTCAGCCATGCTCTAAGCAGGCCCAGAGGCCAATGCCAAAAATGGTGGTGGTTCTTGCCAGGCTGCATCCTAAGAAGCACCTCTGCCTGGAGCTCTGGCTCCCTATGAGGTCCTAGGGCCAGGCATGTCTGTCTTCACACAAAGAAGGGAGGGTCCAAGCCTACGTCTGGCCCTTCTCTGGGTTAATCTCCCCCACCCTACTCCCCATCTAACTACACCTTGGACCCCCATGTGCCAAAGGCTCTTGCCTCACAGCATTAGCAACCACTGTTTCTCACCTTATCCCCTGTGTATCATCAAGGAATTGCATATAGCTGCTAATAACAGAGACTGGAGATAGGTATGGCTTAAGCAAGACAGAGGACTGTTTCTCTCTCAAGTTAAAGAAGTACCAGAGGCAGATGGTGCAGGGCTAGTGTGATGATTCAGTGGTCATCAGAGATGCAGCTTCCTTTTGTCTTTCTGTTCCTTCATCTTTTATTATATATATGGCTTTTATCACATTTATGAGATGTGTTTGCATCTCATGGTGCAATACGGCTGCCACAGCTCCAACCATCACTTCCATGTTTGACAAGAAGCAGGAGAATGGAGAGTGGGAGCAAAAAAGGCACAAGCAAGCTATCCCTTTTATGGATCTCTCCCACCAGTCACACCCAGCAACTTCATTGGCTGCCTCCTTGCTGCTAAGGAGTCTGGGAACTACAGTCTTTTTGCCGTGTATCTTGCATCTCCAAATGAAATGAGGTTTCTTTAGTAAGGAAAAATGAGAGCACAATAGGCAGCCAGTAATCTCCCCCCATAGTCCCCCACCCACCCACCTCCCCACTTTTGCTGGATTGCTGCAGTTCTAGTTTCCCCTCCCTTAGTTCCTGTGCTCAGGTCATGGTGGCCATTGTGGCTATCTATATACTGCCTGCCTCTCTGTGTTCTGCTCCCAGAGGAGGGCTCATGTGAGTAGGAGCGGGTGAGGCCCAGCCCAGTGCCCTGCACAGAGCAGGAGCTTATTCAGTGTGGGCTGCCTCCCCTAGGACATGACCTTCTCCTCTCTAGCACTTTCTAAGCCTGAAGCTCAGCTCCTATTTAGTGAGAATCAATTTAGGGGCGGGAGGCCGATAGGACCTGCCACTGGATCAATGGACAGGCAGGCATTCGGCCAATCACCCTGACCAGTGAGGGATGAGCAGCATGTTCCCTGTTCTTCCTGGGAGAAGAACAGGCTCATCGGTGCTCTTGGAACAGCATGATCTCAGACTGAGGAAGGAGGATGCTCACAGGGGCCAGCTCTCAGGGTCCAGAGCCTGCCAGATCCAGGCAGGAGCCCATAGCAGAAGCACCCTTCAAGGAAACACACAGGCAGGACCCTCGAAGCCACAAGCTAAGTCCCAAACCAGAGCAGAACCCCGAGTGCAAGTCCCCTCACCCCAGCTGGACAGCACAGCCTGGCCAGAAGGCATGGGTGTCGTCAGGCCAGCCACCCACCTCCACCCCAGAGCCCCTGAGTCCAGGCAGCAGAGCTGCCATGGGCCCCCTCACACGCCTAGGCCGCCGGCAGGAGGCCAGACTTCCCTTCTCCAGATTCCTGGATGAGGTCACTGTGCGAGTGCTGGACCCTAGGACCCTGGAGGCCTTCAGGGGGCCCAGAGGCTGTAGCCCAGAGCCCTCCTCAGATGAGCAGGGCCCAAACTTGGCCCAGGAGACTCTCACAGGAGCTTCATCTGCGGAGAAGGACCCAACCCTGCACCCCCAACTTTCTTCTGAGGTGGCAGCAAGGGCTGCAGACAGAGCAGAGGCAGGCCAGGCCGTGGAGACCAATGTGCCTTGCATGGGCAGCAAAAAGCATGGAGGCCAGGCTGCCTACCCCTGGAGACCTTCAGGCCAGGTGAGTCTCAATCCCAGACTGTCACTCAGCAGGCAGCTGGGAAGAGGTCTGCTGAGGTCCCTTCCTTTTCTATGTGCCATTTCCCCATGAGTCCTGGCTGACCCCCTCCCATTTCCCTTGTCACACCCCTTTTATAATATCTGTAACAGGAAGACTTTAGGCACCAAAACAATGAATCTCTAAGGTAAAATTTCTGGCTTTGGGATGGGCAGACCATTTCTGGACTAAGCACATATGAGTAGACAGTAATGATAAAATAACATCGCCACCTCCTGCTGGCAGGGCCCTTGGCGGTTTACTGTGGGCTTTCCTGTGATTATCTCTTTAAATTTTTATGTTTATTTTTTTGAGACACAGTTTCACTTTGTTGCCCTCAGTAGAGTGCTATGGCGTCATACCTCACAGCAACCTCAAACTCTTGGCTCAAGCAATTGTCTTGCCTCAGCCTCCCAAGTAACTGGGGCTATGGGTGCCAGCCACAATGCCTGGGTATTTTTAGAGACAGAGTCTTGCTCTCACTCAGACTGGTTGTGAGCTCAAATGATCCACCTGCCTTGGCCTCCCAGAGTGCTAGGATTACAGGCGTGAGCCTCAAACAACTCCACATGAGGGTGGGATGTCACACCATCCTGTCAGGCAGGTACGTGGGCTGATGTTCTTCATAGCTGTTCCCATTTTATGGAGTTGGAAACTGAGGTTTTGAGGGGCTGCTGCTTGCCTCAGGTGACAGGGACTGCAGGTCCCTTTCCTCAGTGCCCTGCCACACGCACTCTCTGGCTGCTGCCCTGTGGCTGCTCTTTTTTCCAATTGGTGGGAGTTCTAGTTCTTTGAAACCTCAGACCCTTTGGGTCTGCTATGGCCAGCTGGGCCTGGGACCTCTGGGTAAACTCTCATCTCCAGGGTCAGCTGCCTGCTATATTGGTCTGGATAGGTCACCTGTCCTCATTGAGCCTCTTTCCCCAGCAGTGAAAGGCAGGGATGATGATGCCAGCACCTAATAGGTATAGTGTCCTCAGTCTCCTCCATGAGGAGGTTCATAAAGTGATGTTCTGGGCCCCACTTGTCTGCTGCTCTGGGTTCTGTTCACCATGCAGACCTCACTCTGGGAAACACCAAGCCCCTGGAGCCCACCCTATCCCAAGGCTCCTCACATGTGCCTTTGGGGATTGCAAGCAGCACAGGGCCTTAGGGGCCTGTCAGGGCCCAGCAGTGGGGTGGTAGGATGGACCTGGCCAGGGGTGTCCCACCAAAGAAATGGACTTCATTCCTTGAAGCTGTAGGTGGCATTAGCCCTGGCCGGCAGTGCTGGGCCTTTACCTGGCATTGGAGGCTCTGGGTGCAGACCTATCTCTTCCTATACCTCATCCCACCCCCACCCAGGATTATATCATGTGGTGAGCACAGACACTGAGCCCTTCTGACCTACCCTCAAGTGCAACAAGCCTGTGAAAGTGATCCTGTCAGTGGGCTCATTTTACACACCAGGAACTGAGGCCCAGAAAACTGAGCTATGCCTTGGACCCACAAATCTCAGGGTCTTCTTAGGGTGGGGGATTGGAGGAAGGAGAATTAAAGACAACTGGTGTAGGGGCCTGGCCTGGCATGAAGTCAGCTGCTGGTGATAAAGATGATGATAGCATGCCTCTCAGGGCCTTGTCCATTGATTTAAGTACCTACTGTGTGCCTCCTGCCTTCCTGGACAAGCCTGCATCTCCAGAACACATTCTGTGGTTGTCCGTGGAGTTTTAGGAAAGCAGGGAAGGCCCCAGCCTCCAGTCATCAACCTGAAAACCTATTCTTGAGAGACAATGCCCGGAGTTCCACCATTAACCACTTCTGGGAAGAAGTGCTGACCAATGGAGGGCCCTGAATCTCAGTCCTGTCTCTGTCCTGCCTGGCTGAGTGGCCATGGGTGAATCCCTGCTCCTTCCTTTCATTTTCAACAAATGAGAGGCCCCCATAGAGGTCTCTGGGACCTCCAGCTGTTATTGACTTGGGACAGAGGATCATTCATAGTATACTGTGAATAACTCCAGCCAGTCTTTTCCTGAGTAAGAGAGCAGGAGGCATGGGGCCAAGGTCAAGCCATGTGTGGGGTTGTGACAGTATCCTCATGCCAGTCTGCAATTGCACAGTTGGATCCCAGGTGAGAAGCTTTCCTGCTGAGTGACCTTGACTAAATCACTATACCTTCCTGGCCTCAGTGTCCCAATAGGTTGGGCAATCTGTGTTGTGGATGGAGCATCTCCTGAATGAGGGACACCCAGGGTGGTTATGGAGGGGGCAGCTGCCTCCCATCTCCCTGACTGTTGCCATGTGGGAATGTGGGCCGGAGTTGCCAGATCTTCCAAAATTTTCAGTAGAAGCCAAAAATACGGATTTTAAAATGTAAACTCTCCCAATTTTTAAATGTTGGCTCAAATGTTTAAAAAAAAAAAAAAAAAAAAAGCCTTGTGCAGGCCAAATACAACATGCTGGTGGGCCCAATTTAGCTCAGGGAGGCCAGTTTGCAGTCAACCAGCCTAGGCTGTCTGTACCAGCGTACAGGTGGGAAGAGCGAGGCCTGTTTGAAGTCACACAAAACCCAGATAAGACTCGAGGTTTGGGTGCCAGGTGGCACAGAGTCCCCTCTACTGCCAAGACCAGATCCTCTGGAACCCCAGGGGTATAGACATTCTTGCTCCCATCTGGTGACAGCCAGAAGCCAGGGCCAGGACTCAGGTCCCAAACTTGCTGGATGACCTTGCCCAAGTTCTCTACCCTCTGTCAGGATCAAGGAAGGCCAGGCACATGTGGCCCACTTTGATGTTCCAGATGAAGCATTGGTAAGGGGCCTGCTGCACATCCAGCACAAGCCAGTCCCTGTGGGGCTGCCCAAGGGACAAAAGGTCCAGCAGTTCTCCATCCTCCTCTCACCCATGACTCTAACAACCCTTTGTCTTGCAGCCCTCCTTCCCAGTCTCCTAGGCTAGCTCTGCCCCTTCCTGAATGCAGCTGTGGCAGAGTCCTAGCTTCATCCTGGCTCCTCTTCTCCCCTTCCATGACCACTCTCTTGGGAACCTCACTCAGTATAGTGTTTTTAGTATGTAATTCTTTTTTTTTTTTTTTAAATTAAATCATAGCTATGTGCATTGGTATGATCATGGGGCATCATACACTAGTTTCACAGACCGGTTGACACATTTATATCACACTGGTTAACATAGCCTTCCTGGCATTTTCACAGTTATTGTGTTGAGACATTTACATTCTACATTTACTAAGTTTCACATATACCATTGTAAGATGCACCACAAATGTATTCTCACCAATTCCCCTCCTTCCACCCCCCTCCCCCCTCAGTATAGTGTTTTTAAGTGTCATTTCTGATCTGACCATTCCCAGTTTCACATCTGCTGGCCCCTCCCCTGAACTTCAAACTCATGTACTTGCCCCTTGACCTGAACATTCTGGGACATGACCCCATTGAGACAGACCTGAATTCTTCTCACCACCCTTCTTCTAGCTGCTCTGTCTAAAACACCGGGTGTCCTCTCAGGAATTCCTTTCTTCACACACCAGACTCTAGTCTGTTGGGGAATCAGTACCTCTCCCACCTCCAGCCTGGTCTCCAGTAGCCTGGCTTTGTGGTAAAGCCTCAGGCTGGACTCCCTGGGATTCTGCCCATGAACTCCTCTGTTCAGCCTCCAGGTGTCCTGTCCTGCTCAGGGTAGAAGCCAAAGTCCTGATAATGGCCCATAAGGCACCACTCAGGCCTCCTTCCCCCTGGTTAGTGGGATGCTTCCCGGACTCGCCAAGACCATGTCCCCATCCTGGCTCCTCAGGACTCCCTCCTGTAGGCTCTGCTTATACCTATCCCAACCTCCCTGTGCACAGTTGCCCCCCGCCCTGCCCCAGCCTGCCATCCTTTGCATGCTTGGCCACACTGGACAAGCTGAGTGGGAGGGGGCAGTTTAATGACTTCTCTTATGCATTCTGTCTCTCTGCATTTTAGAGTATGTGCACAGGGAGGGCAGAGAGTTTCCTCTGGTTTGTTCACTACTGAATACCCCAAAGCAGGGCTCAGCATACAGTGAATGTTTGTCGATTGAATGCTAGAAAGCAGAGAGCAATGTAAAACATCTTATAAAAGCAACCACCAGAATGATCAATTAAAAGGTTGCCTTTCCAGAGCAACTGCAGCCCTCTATCTGTCCTGTCCCCAGGACAGTCCCTTATACACAGCTGCCATATTACTCATAATGTCCTCTAAGGATTTTCCATCTTTCTTTCCTAGATAAGTGATTGAGGATCAGAGAGACTAAGAGCCTCACTCAAGGTCCCACAACTACACAGGAGACCTAAGTCACCCAGTGAGAGATGCCCTCTGCCCCCTCCCCACTCCCACCAGGCCTCATCTCTGCTCCTTAAGTGCTTAGGCTTATTTCCCCACTTCAGGGTGGGGGAGGGAAGCGAGTTGCAGGGAAATTAAGGGCACTGGAGCCCAGTTTGGGTATAAGGAGGCCCCAGGGGGCAGCACCCAAGGGAGGGTGGGGGCTGGCTTGGGTTGGAGGCCTTCATGTCTGGATGTCTAGGTCATGGCTCTCAACACCTGTGGGACCCTCCCCAGAGGTGAGCTTACTTTCTCTTTCTGGATAGTTTCAGGAATTGGCAGGATTTTGGAGGGAATGGGCAGCCATGCATCAGGGCCAGATGGTCCAGCAGAGGATTTACACACATGCTCGTGGGGACTGACCCATATATGCAGGGGGGCTTCCCTGGGCAGAGTTCTGTGCAGAAGCTGTGCAGGGTATGAAGGGGGCTCAGGTGATCTTCAGTATAAGGGTGGGCTTGAGGAAGGGACAAAGGCTGGCATGAGAATGACAAGGGTCATGAGAGCAGGATGGATGCTGCTCTGGTGGGGCAGCAGGCTGGGAGTTAAGAGCAGCTGTTTATTTAGGCCAGCACCACCTACTCACTGGAGGCCCTCCCTGCCAGGCCCTGGGCATAGGCAGGTACAGGGGCTGAAACAGAGGAGTGTCATTTATACTTAAGATAGGTGGCCCGAGAAGGAAGGTATTAGCCATGCAAAGATCAAGTAGAGCATTCCAGATGGAAGGAAAGAGGTGCAAAGTCCCTGAGGCAGGACTGAGCCAACCTGAGTATGGGACCAGCAGGAAAGCCAGTGTGGCTGTTGTGTGCTGAGGTGTTGGAGGGCTGGGGTCAGAGGTCAAGTGGGCCAGGTCAGTATTTACCAGCTCCTGGTAAATACTGCGGGGCTAGGGTCAGAGGTCAAGTGGGCCTGATCAAGTGGGCCAGGTCAGTATTTACCAGCCCCTAATGGAGGCCTGACTTAGGGTACAAGGTCATATCATAATTCAAATTTGGGAGGACCTATTCCTTGCCAGTCTTTATGCCCAAGGTACCACATGGAGGATGGCAGCTGTGGGAAGCTGGTGAGAACACTGGCTCCAAATCTCCAAGTTCCTGCATGTAAACTGCTGGGGTTTGCTCTTGGAGCCTCTGTCATTGCATCTGTGAAATGAGAGTTATAAGACCCACCTAGCAACACCTCTGTGAGGATTAAATGGAATTGATCTGTAACTGCTGCCCTAAAAACAGAGTGAACAGCCTGAAGGGGGATGCTCATGTTTCTGACCAGGCAACCTCCTGAAGGTCAGAATCTCACAAGGAATAAGGAAAGAAGCAGGGAGGGGAAGGGAGGAAATGGGTGTTAGGGCTCAGCCTGTGAAGGGTTGGACATGCCAGGGCCACAGTGGGTAAAGATATCAAATGAGGAGGGAGCAGGGGTCTGGGCATATTTCAGTATGGCTAGCCAATAGGGCTCCAGTGAGGGTGTTGGGAAATAAAAGTGGCTACTAGGCTAGACCACTTTGAGGGGACAAAGGAAGCGTTTGGGGCTGAAAATGACAAGATGACAGGTGTGTTACAGGAAGTGGCAGGGTAGACGGGAGGACAGGGCCCAGAGGCAGGGAAGGACTGTTCTCTGAGTACCCAGAGTGCCCACCTGTGTTCCTACCTGCCCTGAGGAGAGCCCCCCAATCTATTGTTTCAATAGGAAACCTGAATGTTCCCTGGCACCTCCTCTTCACCCACTCCTTGCCTCCTTTAGAGAGAGGCATTGCCTCTGCCCCAAGAGCCAGGCATGGCTCCCCAATTCCCCCGCCTACCGGGTAGGCTTTGCCTAACTTCAGGTGACTTTGAGCAAGCTACTTTGTGTACTGGGCTCAGTTTTCTCATTCATAAAAAAGAGCCATATGAGGATCATCTTCCAGTTCTGTGGTTAGAGAATAGCAGTCAAGACTCTGCACCCTGTGGGCAATAAGCCCAACACTAAGTCACTTACTGAGGGCATAGCACCTCCCCCAGGGCCAGTCTCCCTGCCCTGCCCTCCCTGGCCACACACAGTGATGCTGCTTAACACATGGAGTCCCTCCCTGGCCAGGTGCTAAGCTAGGGAAGACACAGGCTTTGTCCCATCATTGACTCCACTGAGTCCTCATGGAGGACTGCATAAAGGAGGCATCTTTCAATGGTTATTCCTTAGGCACTGAGTCAAAGGAGAATTTGGGGCATTGTAGCAGGAAGACAGCCAGGTTTTAGGGTCTGGAATAGCGAGTGAAGGGCAGAAGCTGTGGGCTCCCATGGGTCTTCTGCCTTGCCCAGCTCCCAGCCCCTGCTAAGCAGGGCAGCTTAGCAGCCTTCCTCTTCCTCTCACCAGAGACCCTTCCAGGAGTGAGGGGGGGAATTCCCAGACTGGCCTTTTAGAAGAACTGAAACATTTGATGTAAATAATTAATGTTAGATTTTTAAAATTAAATTTTAATAGATTCTTATTAATTTTAGGCAAACTCCTTGGCAGGTCATTCACTGTGAGTGATTAAGGCAACTAGAGATAGCCTAAGGCCTCTGAGAAATGGAGTCCAGACCTAGCTTGGCCCTTTCAGCTTTGGGGTCTCCAGCAACCCTCGTCTGTCTGCTGTTTGCTCTCTGTACCTGTAAAATGGGGAATAACGGCTTCCCTGGAAGAGCAGCTGTTAGGCACAGATGGGAAGTGCTACCAATGTGTCAGGGGTGATGGGTGTTGTTGTTATCACTGTCATCCTGAGGCAGAGGATGGACGCCCAGAACGGGGTGGAGGTGGGTGTTCTCTGCCACTGCCTTAGCCACAGAGCAGGGCTCTCTTCTGCTGTCCCCTCTCTGCCCAGAACTTTGCCCAGAGCTAATGAATGAGTGAGAATCATTGGTAGATGAATGAACACTTGGGTTCCTTGGGTTTGGTTTGTTCCTGGGTCAGATCTGACCCTCCAATGGACGGCTCCTCCCAGCCTGCGCTGGCTGGTGGAGGCCAGCCCTGCTGGGTGCTGGGGGTGTCCTGGTGAAAACACAAGCCTCCTGCCTAGGAACTCACAGCCCGAGAAGAAAGCCCGACAAAGACTAGCTCTGGTGCAGTAGGATCCACGCGTGCATAGTCCGTGTGTATTGAGCGCCTGCTGTATGCTGGGATCTAAAGCGAGGAGCTCTGTCATGGGGACCCTGAAAGGTGGGCCTGGGGAAGACTGGGGTGTGGGGGACGTGTTGGCTGTCAGCAAACTCTTCCTGGCAAATTCTTTATCTTGGGGTTGGAGGGTTTATAGAAGAGTCCAGGCTTGTGGTCTTGGACAACTTTTAGAGCGTTGGGGAGGGGAGAAGACAGGAAGAGGAGGGGGAGAGGAAGGAGAGAGGAGGGGGAGCCGCATCCGCACGCGCCTTGGGGATCCTTTCCTCTGAAATTCCTCCTCCCACCACAGACCCTCCGCAGTCCACCGGTGCGGAAGGGCAGCAGAGCGCCTCGTCCAGCTTCCTGCTCCCTCCCTATCAGCTTTCAGGTGAGGAAACTGAGGCCGGGAGAGCTTCGGGGAGGCCTGCCCCAGTACCCAGGAAGTTTTTAGTCGAGTCTGGCCGAGGCCCCGGGCCCCGGCCTTCCAGCTCAACGCTAACGGCCGGGCTGCGCCCTCGCCCGGCGGGGCGGTGGGGGAGGCGGCGTGGGGCCCGGACCCGAGCGGAGCGCGCTCCCGGCAGACGCGGCGGTGGCGCCCGGCGCGAGGGGCCGGGATGGGCAGTCATCAGTCTTCCCAGGTCTGTCGTTTGGTCCCTGGGCTCAGACCCCCGTCCCCCTTTAATGCCAGTCACTGCCCGAAGTGACGGGAACAGCCCCCGGGAGCGGCCTCTCCGGGTGATGGAGAGCCCGCCCCGCGCCCCTAGCTCCACGCAGGAAGTGCGATCTTGCCCCGGCCGTTCGCGGACCGAGTCCCCCGCCGGTGCCCACAGGGTTAACTGCGGCGGGTAGGGGTAGGTCCCACTGCCTGGTGCGCAGAGGGGCTGCGGGCTGGGCGAGGAGGGTCTCGAAGCCGTTCCCGGGAGGGTCTGCGCAACCCCGGCAGGGAGCCCCGCCGGCTAGAGGGAAGCTCAGGGGTTAATCCCTCGGGCCCGGGAGGGGCGAGCCAGGCCCAGAACCCCAGAATCTGAGGGCGGCGGGGTCCCAGATTGAGAAGTGCGAGGTTCCAAATACCATCACCGTCTCTCAGATTGCGTGAGTGTCAGCTTCTGCAATCCCGCACGGACCCCAATTCCTCATTCAAACATTCTCCGACCCCAAGATTCTGCGATTCTGGGGCTCAGCTTCCTCCGAGAGGGAGCGTGGGGCAGGAAGGGTTAACGGGAGGGGGTGGGGGGGAGCAGCGGGGCCGCGGCCACCCCAGAGTTAACGGGGACGGGCCGGGTCTTCGTTTCTCCAGTCTGCGGAGATCAACCTTGGCCGGGCCATTTCGCGTCCCGGGCCAGTCCCCTCATCACCCCGGGGGGCGTAACTCGGTGCCGGTGCTGGGGAGCGCGGCGGCCCGGACGGGCTCACCTGTTACTTGGCCGTGGCCCGACGCGACCAGTGAGTCACGGGGACCGCAGCCAGGGGCGAGGGTAGCGTGGGACCGGGCTTCCCACCGTCGGAGCCCCGCTGGGGTGCCCGGCCGCGGCACCCGCGCGGCCGCTGAGCGCACTCCTCCTGCCTGCTGACCCTCTCCTTTGGTTTCTCGCAGGCCTCTGCCGCAGACATGGAGAAACTAAGGTGAGTGGAGCGTCTTCCGTGCCGCGGCTCGCGGGGACCGGGGCCGGGGCCGGGGCCGGGGCCGGAGCTGGGGTCGGGATGAGGGCTCCAGGGAGGGTGGGGGGAGGGGGCGCCACCTGAGCTCATCCCTGGGGTCCGCGGGCAACCTGGGAGGGCTGGCCCCCCTGTGTGTATGTGTGTGGTGCGTGTGTGCCCGCGACGAGACAATGGGGAGCCTCGCGTGGGGGCTCCTCACCCCGGTTCGGGCGGCTGCGGCTGCGGCTGGGGTAGAGGGTGCGCCACTGAGGGCCGTGCTGAGCCCCACCCAGGGCCGCGCAACGGCCTCCGCGGGCCGCGAGTCCTGCCCCGAACTCTCGCTTGTACCCCGGGACCCTCTGGATTTCCGTTCCTGCTGTTACGCACCGCACCGATTCCCTGCGCAGGCTTGCCCCCTGGGCCCCCCCCCCCCCAAGCTGACAGTTGCCCGGTTCTGAGCTTTTAAGTTACCGCCTCATGGGGACAGGGATTTTTTTTTTGGGGGGGGGATGGAGTCCTCGCGGCTGGCCAGGCAGTCGCGTCTTGGAGCCATTTTGGGGGAATCCCGCGACTGCATCTCGGGAGTTTCCCCCACCACCTCCCTCTGGGTGCTAAACTTTGAGCCTCAGTGGACTCCATTGGCTCCCTATCAGCAGCCCCCATAAGCTCATTTGAATATTCGCGACTTCCCGAAGACCCCACCACCACCACCACCCTGACCCCTATTTTTGGAACAACCCTCCTGTGTTTTCCTTCCGGAGCCTGAGCCCAGGTATCATGTGGGCAGCAGGCCAGGCTCTGGCTTCTGGGTTTCAGCACCCTCTGCCCTGGCCTAGAGGTCTCTTGGCCTCCCAACTCTTTCTGGAGTCCAGAATTGTCAGCCATGGAGAGGATTGTGGATAGCGAGTTCACTCATTCCCCAAAGGAGAAGAGACCCAACAGAACCCAGGCTTGGCCCAGATCTAGGGAAGAGGGGTCTAGGGCCTTCCTAACTGACCCTTAGTGCTATGGATGACACGGAAATACCTAGGTGGGAGCCTGGGGACAGATGGGCTCGCACAGAGCCCCAGGCTGGACACTCAGAGCAGAGCCATCTCCTGGGCCATTAAGCTGCAGTACAGTGTTCCCTGTGTGTCCCCCAGGATCAGGACTAACATGTTCAGGGCTGGGGGAAGGTGTCCAGTGTCTGAGGTAAGACCTCAGACCCAAAATCTGATGTCAGCCAGGCCCACCTTGTCATGGTCATGGCCAAGGACCAGGTGGGGGCAGTGATGCCCAGAGAGTGGCAGCGTTAGCTGTGCTCACATGGATGATCCAGACCCAAACCCAGGATCTGACCCCAGACCAGGCCTTCCCTGGCACTCCACTTTGGCTATCATTTCACCAGTATCCCCACTTGGGTTGGTCTCCCTGTGGGGGAGGGGACATTGCTTAACTCAGTTTAGACTTGAGAAAAAGGTAGCATTCTTGAGGTGCCCTAAAGCCAAACCTGGAGGGTCCCTACTGTGATTCTTTCACTTTCCCTCCCTCCCCTTGCTCTTATGCACCCCTGTGTACCAGGCACTGGGGACAGATATGTGGCCCAGTCTGGTTGAGGGCACAGACCTGCCAGGTGGGTAGGTCCAGCCTGGGCTGCAGAAGGCAACGCATATTTCTTCTCTAGGTGGGCTGTGTGGTGAAGGCTGGGGGCAATGGTGGGGCCTGCTGTGGGGGGGGGAGGGGGGGGGAGGTGGGAGGGCAGATGCTACCTTGCCTTTCTCTTCTTCTCTTCCCTTAGTGTTTTCAGAGCTGCCTCAAGTCCTTTCCAGACCATTCTGCCCTCGTCAGTTCAGGGGCTGCCCCAGTGGGCTTCTGACCTACATTTAGTGTCTGGGGTCCAGGACCAAGAGGCCTAGAGGGTTGGGGAAGTTGGTCAGCATGGCTTCCCATAGGAAAGTCACAGGGTTTGGGATCTCACAGACCTAGTCTCTAGCAAACTCCTAACCCTTGCCTCAGTTTCCTCCTCTGTAGATTGGGTGTCCTAACTACCTCCAGGTTGCAGAGATATTGGGGAATGACTGAGCCCCTGCCTGTACCTGAAGCATCTGTCCTGGGACCTGGCCCCAAGCAGGCCCTCTAGGGGACATCAGACTGCACAGGTGCCAGTTCCTCAGGCAAGAGAGACATACTAGTTAGTTCAAATGAAGGATCCTGGAGTGCCCAGAGGGATGACCTTATGGTCAGGTCCTAGCCCCTAGAGAGCAGTCTCTGTGTATTACAGGCTGGGCCAGTGTGTCTGGCCTGAGCTCTCCTTGACACTCTGGGGCCTGGAGCCCACCTTGGCTCTAGGGACAGTCCTGTACATATTTACTGCATGAGCAAAAGGACTCTGTAGCCCACTGGCATTGTGGCCCTCAGTGACTATTTTGTGGTCATGTATACCTCTGGGGGTTCCCCAGCCCTGGGACCTCTGCCTGATTTCCAACCCTCAGTGTGGTCCCACTTCCAAGTCCCTAAAGCTGTCGCCTTCATGCCTCTGTACTTTGTTCAGGATGTCCCTTCTGCCGAGAATGCCCTTCCCCTGCCTCTTACCCACATGACAAACTCTGCCTCCCTGTCACTTTTTTCCCTGTGTCTTTCCAGACCCTCTCACCCCTTCCTCCCAGGTGGCCTCAGGTGCCCTCAGTGCACCAGGCCCTGCACTGGGTGTCAAAGTGCAGCAAGACCCAGACCATCCTCCAGGGCAGTGGTTACAGGCCCACAACAGACCCTCCCAGGCTAGCAGGACTGTACAGTGGGGTCTGCCCAGAATGCTCTGTGGTCTCAGGTAGGGACACTAGCCTGGGGTATTGGAGACAACTTCCTGGAATTAAGGACTCTGGAGCCCAGGCTTGAAGGATGAATAGGAATTCGCAAGGACAGATAGGCCACCTTCCAAGTGGTCCAAAGGCCTGAGGGCTTGATGTTCAGGGAGACAGGTGAGGAGGGGAGACTGGAGGTCGGGTGGGACTCTCACTGTCATGTGGAGTGTCCTCCATCCTCTCCAGTGCCCTGGTGCACTCCTGAGAGCAGAGCCTGAGTCTGACTCCTGGATTTTTTGCAGCCCCAGTGCCTGGCTGGAGCTGGCACACAGTAGGGCTCCCCTGGGCCCAGGTGTCATGTAGTAAGCATACACATACACCAAGTGATAGCCTGGTCCTCTTGTTCCTTGTCTTCCCTCCCCCCATGCCCAGCTATCCTGCCTCTAACTGTTTGAAAAACTATTCTGTGATGTTCAAATGTTTGTGGATATTACTGACTCCCGGCTGGCTGGCTGTGTGCTTGGAGCGGCTGCGCCTCTAATCCCTCAGATTAATCCTCTCCTCTCCCCTCCTTTGCACTAGGTCTACTGCCTTGCCTCCTGCTGTGTGCCTCTGGGCGAGCCCCTTTCTCTGTTTGAGCTTCCGTTCCCTCCCTTCCCTTATTCCCTCCCTTCCCTCCTTCCCTCCCTTCCCTTGTTCCCTCTCTTCCCTCCGCTTCTCCTGATGCCTGGGGTGAAGAAGCAGCTCAGGAAGCTCAGAGACATTCCTTCGGGAGTCCACAGCTTCTTCCTAAAATACAGTTTTTCAAAGTTGTGATCTGTGATGGGCATGCTGAGGAGTTAATAAATATCTGCACAGTTTAGCAATTAAGTTTAGAACGGCCACGCTGTGACCAGCACCCAGATCAAGTTCAACGTTACCAGAATCCCTAGATCCCCCAAGACCTTTCCCCAAACACAGCTCCTTCCTGCTCCCCGGAAGTCACAAGGATCCTGACTTTGTGATAAGTGGCTCCTTGATTTCTTCAGGGTTTTGTCACCTAAGTGAGTGCCCCAAAGCAAGATGGTTTCGTTTTGCCTGATGTAGGACCTCATTCATGGGCTCATTCAGTCTTAGGAGTTGGCTTTTTTCACCAGGAACACTCTGTGAGAGTCCCTGTGGTGATCTGTGGAGCTGTCCGTTCCCAATTGTCTTGGTGAAGGACGTTTCTGAGTGATTTTCCTGCAGTCCGTTTATTCACTGACTGATGGCTGGGCAGCCTCCAGCCGGGATCCCTAGAGAGAGAGCTGCTGTGGGCATTCCCGTGCTGTATTTCTGCTCGTGTACCCCGGCAGCGGGAACGGGAACGGGAGCGGGAGCAGAACTGCTGGAGTACCTGACGTTCCTCTGGTGCGCAGGGCATGCATGTGTGATCAACTTCGGAAGATAAGGCCAGACTCTAAAGTGTTTCTCTTGGTCACTATCCCGCCAGCAGCGTCGGGGGGGGTGGGCGTGGTGCACGCGCTCAGCGGCCTTAACCGCACTTTCCTGGATTACTGCGCATCTGGGGTTCCTCTCTGGTGGAGTCTGCTCACTTCCTGGCAAGGTGCTCACTTCCTCATTGATATGCGGGAGCTCCTCGTGTGGTCTCTCAGTTCTGTGTGTGACAGATACACCTCCCGTGGCCGCTTGCTTCTCTTTAAATGGCTCTTTGATGAATGAACATAAGTTCTTAATTTTGTAGAATGTCTCAGCCTTTCACTTTTTGATTGAAGTTTTTTGGTGTCTTGCTTACAGAACCCTTCTAATGTCATAAAGTTATTAGCTTTCATTCCATTTGGAATTGGTTTTGGTTTGAGGTTGAAGTTGGAATTAATTAATTAATTATTATTATTATTTTTTTTTTTGCATAAGGACACCAATATTGGGTCTGCATTCTTTGACTACTCATATACTGCCAGGTTGATGATGTCCTGGACATAGAAACAGAGGGTGAGCAGGTAGTCTTACAAATGGCCCTACCCTACCTGGCCTGGATCCATTGGGTTGTCACTGCTGTTTAATTTGTTCATTGATCATGTATCTAGCACATTTTTATTAAGCATTAGTATTTGCCAGAGGCTATTGTAAGCACTGGGGATACCAAAATGACCAACACAGGCAAAGATCTTCCAGTTAGGGGGACAAAAAACTTCTTAAAGTAAATATTATAGTGACAGGTGCTAGGGGACAAACAGACAGGAATGTAGTGAGGCCTCAGGAGGCTCCTGAGCAGGTCCCCTGGCCCAAGGCCTGGGAACCAAGGGAGTAGCTGAGGGGAGTTCCAGACAGAGCACACAGAAGGGCAAAAGTGACCTGGTAGAAGTGACAAGGGCCAGACTGGCTGTGGAGGTGGGGAGAGGGTATCAGGTTTGTATGTGTTGGAAAATTGAATGAACAGGATTTGCTGACAGGCAGATATAGAGTGTGAAGGGAGCGGGGCATCAGAGATGACCAGGGTGTTTTGGCCCTGAGCAACTGGAAGTGAGGATGGCATTCTGACACCTGAGATGGGAGGTGTAGAGGAGGAGTAGGCTGCACACTCCCTTTAGGCAGTTCCCTGTCCTGGGTGGCATCCCAGTCCTCTGGACATGTAGTAGGTACTCACTGAGGGTAGGGATCTAACTGCATTGTGGCATGTGACCTGACAATTCAAGAAGGGGTATCCTGAGGTATGACTGGCCACCTGCTGTCCCTGCCTTTAGGATTGCTGCTGAATCTCCTTGTCCCTTCCCCCCCAGGTCCTCTAACCTCTATCTCTTGTCTCCTTCACCCACCACTACGCCCAGTAGGCCTATCTCCCTTCCCAAGTGTCACACATCAAGGTTCTCTACCCCACTTCTAAACCAACTCAATCCTACTAGAAGAAGCCTGGTGGACTAATTCTCACTAAAGTGTGAGTGACTGCCTCACTTTGATTTCCTCCTTTAGGGGTCAGGTCATTGTAAAGGGACCCTCCACCTGAACTGTTCTTTCTTCTCATCCTCTGCCTTGCCCTTGAAGACATTTGAGCACAGTCTAGGCAATTTAGTGAGACAAATAAATAAATAAATTTTAATTTTAAAAAGTCTCCTATTCCCCAGCCTGCCAAGTTCTCACTCCTCTGCAAAGCCTCCCTGATGGTGTATGTGATTAAGAAATATGAATCACAGGTTTGCCTCTTACAGGCTGTGTGGCCTTGGGCAAATTTCTGAACCTCTCTGATTCTCAGTTTCTACATCTATAAGATGGACATAATAATAGTACCTACCTTAGAAAGCTGTTCTGAAGATTAAATACATTGGCATGAGTTTGGTACATGGTTAATGTTATGGAGACTTGGACCCTGCTTCCCTATCCATTGGGCAGGTTACATTATTCACACTGTGAAGGAGAGGACTTGGCAGGGTGGGGATGGGGGGGTGACATGCAGCCCCAGCCTGAGTCAGGACTATGAGAGAAAGCTGGGGGTGGAGCCAGCTCTGCTGCACCTCCCAACTATCTGTACTTTTCCTAGTCTCAGTGGTGGCGGTGTCAGAGTTCCCTATCAGGCTTATATTAAGCTGACCCCACCCCACCCCCCATAACCACAGGCAAAATCTCCCCTGACTGTTGGTGATCTCTGGTCTTCAGCTCTGCACTGAGGCTGGGTTGTCCTCTCTTTGACAGTCCCATTTGTCTTCTCAGTGGCCTGAGGGGTGTCACCTCATGTCTCATCCCCAATGGGCCCACTGAGGCTCTGGAACTGGTGCCTTAGGAAGGGTGCAACTTGTCAAGGGCAGTTTGGAGGGGCTGATGGAGATGGGGCCCTGAGATACTAACAGCTGAGTCTGAGTCTATGCTTCATCTGAACCCGG
Source organism: Loris lydekkerianus (assembly GCA_963574355.1). Lineage (NCBI taxonomy): Eukaryota > Metazoa > Chordata > Mammalia > Primates > Lorisidae > Loris > Loris lydekkerianus. The sequence continues at coordinate 43,725 of CAUYPK010027314.1, forward strand.
AGCAGCAATGAGGGTATCAACTTGGGGGTGGGGTTTCAGGATGGAGCCAGGGTACTCCTGAGTCACCAGAAAAATCCCCAGATTTCAAGACATCTGGGTCTGATTGGGGCTTCTGCCCCTATTCCTACATTGGAAAATTAGGGCTCCAAGACCTATGGTGCCAAGCCTAGGACCCCAAGCAGCCTGTGGCAGGGAGGAGTGCTGAGGTTAGAAAGTGCTTAGTCAGCCATCGTCTCTTAGGCAAGCTGGCATGGGTCCCCTCACACCCAGGCCATTCAACTGGGTGGCCCTTCTACCCTCATGGAGCTGGTGCAGCAATGGGGGCACCCCAGACATAGCTAGAGGGGAGTTTAGGGAGCCCCAGACTCCGTCTCTTGGCTGATACTAAAGTCTGTCATCATAGCAGCAGACCTTTTATTCAAGACTGGGTTTCACCCTTGGGGGGCTGTCGTGTGTGTGTGTGTGTGTGTGTGTGTGTGTGTGTGTGTGTGTGTACAGGAGCAGGAAAGGGGGGGACCAGCCAGGACCTAGGGCATCCCAGAAAGGCCCATGGGCGTGACAGCAGCCAGGGTTGGGGCAAGCTTCTCCATGCCCAACAGTCCAAGGCCACCAATCAGCATCCCACAGCCCTGATCTGCTTTCATGATCCCCAGAAATTCAGAAAACAGGCCTCCTGCCAATGCAATTAATAAGTTTGACCACGTCTGTTTGCAGTGGTGAGGAGGCTGGTGGGGTGGTCAAGTTAGCAAAGTCAGTGTGAGTTCCTTGGTGCCCAGTAATGAACCTGATAATCAAAGGTTTAAATTGCAGCCCCTTCTCACCTGGGCTGCAAGGGAGGTGGTAGGCATTGGGAGGTTAATTTAAGGGCCCTGCAGAGAGCTTATCCTTGACTGTGGGGCTGGCCCTTTGGTCATCTGGCTTCCCATCCTCCTCTGAACACTGGCTCTGGTTTGATTGGGGAGGGGTGTGGTCCAGGGCCAATGTGAACCTAGCCCCACCCTACAGGCAACCCCCCACCTTCCTTTAGAGGGGAGATAGGCAGAGAAGCAGATGATCATTTATGCCAGGCTGGGTGCTGCAGGAGACTGGGCAGCGGGACCCAAGGAGCCATAATGGAGCCAGGGGGTTGCTCCTCGGTCCACCAGGTAGCTCAATTTGACCCTCCTGAGATAGCCTTTCCTAGGCTCCCTGCTCCTGGCTCACCCATCAGAGGGACACAAGCTGACTTCCAGTCCTCTCAGCATGGAACACCCTCAGGGGTCCCCAGCACCCATAGGAAGAGGATCAGACACCAGCCGATGCCCAGGGCCTTCTGTCTGCTGGCTGACCCTGGACCCATTCCTGATCTCCACATCCCTAATGCCCTGAGTGGTGGGTGGCATAGCAGAAGGCAAGGCTCCTGCAATGGATTTGCTGCCACTTGAGAGGACAGGGAAGAGAATAAAAGGAGTCAGGGCTGCCTTCAGGTATGGGGAGAGGACTGGTCTTGTGGGATGTGAGGGGGAAAGTGAGGCTGTGGATTTAGGAAGGGTAATCAGAGAGTAGCTAAGCACTATAGGTCTGTGCTGCCCTGAGACAGAGGCTCGGGAATGACGTGCTGCCCTGAGTCAGGGAGGCTTGGATGTGAACATGGGCATCCTTGGCAAAGAAATGGGGTGACTGCAGAGTGAGTACACACATAGAAGGGGAGATGCTAATATTAGAGGACTGGGGAGATGAGGAGCACCCCACAAAGGGGACTGGGACGGGACAACCAGTGGGAACGGGTGAAGGTGGTGTTTGTAGGAGTAGGGAGGCATTGGCCATGCCACTTGCTGCAGGGGCCCAGGTCAAGTGAGGACTGAGAAGAGACTAGCAAGAACCAGTCTGATAGGCATTGGTCTTGCCAAGCGAGTAGTGAGGACACAGAGGTAGCAAGTTCAGATAGCAGTTCTGTAGAGCAGAGAATAGGGGTAGTACCGGGAGAGTGAAATGAGGATTGTTTTTACTATGGGAAAAGTAACCTCATTTTCATATGCTGATGGGAATGATCTGGAACACAGGGAGACTTTGATGGTTCAGGAACCAGAGGGGACTAGCTATAGTTTTGCCTAGAGCTGGCAGAGGGCAGGCAGGCCCAGGTGGAGGGATGCTCAGCAGGCTGTCTGTAGTAACAGGCAGCATTGCCAGGTGTCAGGGGCAGATGCTGGTAGGTGGGTAACGTGGCAGTGGCATCTGTGGAAGTTCCCTTTGGATGTTTTCATTTTCTCAGAGGAAAAGGAAGCAAGGTCAGCCGCTGTGAGTGGGAATGGAGGAGGTGTTGGGAGGTGGAGAAGCAGCAAGTAGGTGTGAAGTCACTTTCCAGGCAAGTTGGGAGGGAAGGGAACAGGGATGTAGTGAGATTCCTGGAGGAGCAGAAATTGAGGCCCATCCACTCAGCATGCATTTTCCTGTCATACATGATAGGTGGCCCTAAGCAGGGTGGGATTTTGCCCATTAGTACAATAAAGAGAGAGATGGGAATGCATTCATTGGCTTCCAAGTGAGGACAAGTGAAGGGCTGTGAGCATTGGCAGCATCGATAGAATGAGGGGGCATCAGAAGGCATAAGCTGGAAAGAGAGTTAGGTGTCAGAAGTGGGATTATGGCAGGGGTCTGGCCCTGAGGAAGGCACAGTGGGCAATAAAGTTGGTCTGGGAGCTGGGCCTGATTCCTGTCCCCCACCTCCAGCACAGCAGGCCCTCCTCTTTGGTCAGCCATAGTTTGAGCAAGTGTTGGTTGTGTACTGTGTATGCCAGGCTCAGTGCTGGGGCCCCATATTCTATGCTCCTGATCCCTACTACCAGGGCTCTGGAGCCAATGCATCACCTGTTCATCTCCTCTCTGTAGGCCCTTTACTGGAGCCAGGAGGGGCAGGCCTGGGTTTGGCCTGCCCTGACTCAGGGCCTAGGTTCTACATCTGAAATCCAGGTGGGATGAAGAACAATGGGAACACTGGTGGGCCATGACTTGCAGAAAATAGGCATGGACGGATGCCCAGGGATGACAGCCTGCTGTCCTAGGTGCCTCTGCCCCACCCACCCTCCTTGTACCCCCAGCCATTTATCTCTCTTCCCCTCTGGAAGTCATAATCCTTGGGCCTTCTCCTAATGAGCCTGTTGGGAGCTCAGAGCTAGCTGTGCTCTACTGAGGCTCAGGCTTGCTAGAGGCCATGGGCATGTCCAGCACATGGCCAGTTGGCCCTGCTTTGTTGCCAGTCTTGTTTCTGGCACTGGGACCCTGAGGAAGAAGAGCAGACATAGCCCCTGTACTCGGGGACAACCCTCTGCATTGTAGGACCGGGGCAGGGATAGAAAAGAAGCTGGCTCCTGGCCCAGTGAGAGGGAGTTTAGGGAGGCCTTCCTGGAGAAGGTGAACAGAGTGACAGGGAAGGGCATATTTTAAACAGGCAGGGCAGCGTGCACCTTGGTCCAGGATGACTCTGCCACAGTCTTACTTGTCTACCTGCCAGGGTTGGCCTGTGTTACCCTGGCCCTGGCCACACCCTGGGTCTGCTCACTCACTGAGGGTTCACCAGGACATGAAGTGCCAGCTGCCAGCACATGTTTCTGCTGTGGCAGAGTAAGGGGACAGGAGAAGATGAGCAAGTTGGCTTCCCCTAAACCCCAGTCAGCAGAGCCAACTATTGAAATGTTTCCAGCTGTATCTCCTGACTCTCATCTAGGCAGGAGGGAGCAGAGGCACCAAGGGGATGGGCAAGAGACAGAAGGGGGCCTTGATGCTGGGTGGAGAGGAGTTAACCTAGAGCTGGAGGGAGCAAGTGAGATCCTGCCAGAGGGGACACAGGGACAAAGTCACTGGGATGAGAAACTGCCCGTAGCAGGTAAAGGACGAGTAGCAATTTGGCTTTGCTGAAGCATGACTGTGGAGCCAGGCTGGGAGCAGAAGGCCAGGGAAGACAGAGCCTGTGCCCACAGACCACAGATCATGAGATACAGGCTAGAGTGGCTCTTGGGCCTTTGGCTGACCATGGGACAGTGATAGCCTCAACCTTGCCCCACCTGTCATCATAATAAGGAACTGGCAGGGCACTCTGGAAGAAAGGGAGCTGCTGGCCTCCAGGGTGCCTCTCTGTTCCCCGGAAACCTTACTAGCACTCTCTGAGCTCCCATCTTCTGTGTCCCTAGTATACCATGGAGCCAGGAAGGGTTTCCACCTGGAACTCATATGACCTTCCTCCCCCAGGTTCAGCAGGGCCCAGGGCACACCCTGAATGTCCCAATCTCCACCCCCAACCCCAACGACCTGGTCACCACAGCCCTCGAAGCCACTTCTTGGGGGAGAAAGATGGACATCTGCTGACAGTGCTATTCCCCAGCTGCCCTCTAGGGTGCAAGGCTGCTATGAATAAACAGAACATGCTTCTGGTTTCTGTTGGAGCCCAGAGAGACACACAGGGCCTAGTTAGCACCTCTCCTCCATGTGAGGACACCCATGTCCACAAATGTAGCCTGGGATGACCAAGGCCAGGTCTCAGGGAAGTTCAGCCTTGATGGCCCAAGACAACCCTCTGTCCATCTATCTGCCCAGTGGCCACTAAGCCCTTCTGCCAGCAGGAGCAGGAAGGTGGCACCCTGTCTGCAGTTGGGGGTGACACTAAGGTCATCCCTATGGCTTACATGGCTCTGCAATCTGTCTCTGGGGCAATAGTTGGCTCTGCTGACTAGGGTTTAGGGGAAGCCAAGTGGGAAGCAGTTAATTCCCTTTTCTGCTGTCTCACGGAGCATGTCTACTCTCCTTTCAAAATACTTCGGCAGGCCTTTCTGCAGGCGCGGCTCTCCTACAGCAGGCACAGTGCTGGCACCAGTAGAGAGACCCCCACTTCTCTGACAGAGATGCCAAGGAGGGGGATAGCAGCCTTAGGAAGGCCCAAAATACCTGCTGTTTGTCTCTTCTTTACCAATACTTGCTCTGCAATCTTGGGCCTTTTGCTTAAACTCCCTGGGCCGCAGTTTTTTCAACTCTAAGCTGGGAATGGGAATTTCCATCCACATGTGGTTACCTGGCTCAAAACAATTTCAGTAATGCTTAATAAATAAATGCCCCAAGGAACCAGAGTCAGAATCCAGTGAAGTCACAGCTATGCCCCCAATAGGCTATGTCTCTGAAAGTCCTGCCCCTTCCCTGGGCCTCAGGTTCCCTGTGGTTCCAAGTCTCCTTTCTACTCTGAGCTGTCACTCTACTGGAACCTCACCTTCCATGAGTGTCCCCTGGTCCTGTGGGGGTGGGGACTCATTGACAAGGGCTGGGAAGGGGGAGCCCATGGGAATTGGTGGCTTCGCTCAAGCCACTGACGACAGGCCAATTATTTTCAGCTGCTGTTGAAGGAAGCCCCAACTTGCCCTGTGCTCTGCTCAGGCAGCAGCACTGGGGACATTTCCTGAGAGTGGATGCTGGGACCAGAATTACAAAGTCCAGTCCAACCAGAGGCCAAACCACCGCCCCATCCCACCACCCCGTCAGCCCCACAGCATGATGGGGCCCCAGCTCCTGCTCATCTCTGCAGATCAGCTCAGGAAATTGGGGCACAGGTCCCATTTTACAGATGAGGAAACCGAGGCTCTTAGAAGCAGAGATTAACATGGGGCTCATAACCTAGGCCAAGAGCTTTCTCTCAGCACAACAAATCCATGGTTGTGGTGATTCTCTCTCGTGCTCTATTTTTTTTTTTTTTTGTACCCAAATTTGATCCTTAGTACATTTTTCTGATTTTTCATCTTCACTGTAAAAAATATGACAAATCCAGAAAAGTATAAAAGAAAAAATTTAAATTTTTTCTGAGTGGTATCCCACCACTCAGACATAACAATGTTAAAGAAATTAACATTTCTTTGATTCTATTATTGTTTGTGGCTATCTGTATGCAGTTTTTTTTTGTTGTTGTTGTTGTTTTTTAAATAGGATTATACAGCTCTTTCTCTTAACACATTCATCTGCCCGTGTCTTTAAGCATTCTTCGGAAGCCAGGTTTCTAGTGCAGCATCAGAACCTTTATTGATGGTATCAGCCCCTCTCAGCAGAGATCAGAGCTCTGGCTTTGGCCCCAGGACCAGCAAAGCAGCCTGAGCCTCCCCACATACAAGTCGCTGCCAGTCCCTTGGCTGGTCCCCTAAGAGACTCCAGGAAGGGGACAACCAAGCAGGCACATGTCTAAGGCTCCTCCAGCAGGACAGTACCATAACAGAGCCAGGCCAGACCTATGTCCTGCCTCACATCCATCTACTGTCCAGCCAAGACAAGCTATAGGCAGAGGTCCCAGGAGAGGATGAAGTGGGCTCTGGGCACCTAACACTCACCATGTCCCATAGCCTAGTGAATATTCCCAACTACCTCTCCATACATCAGCCATCATAGCCTTCCAGCAAAGATGAAGGGGAGAGGGGCTGGCAGAGACTTGCTGTCCCTCTGTCCTCCTGACCACTGAGCTCTGCACATCAGGACCAGTCACCAGACAGGAACACAGTGCTGTCACAGCCCTGAAAGACCCTGCCCACACCTGTGTCCAGTGACTGTGACCAAGGGCCAGAGATAGACTGACTTCAGGAACTTCACCCACCCCCTGGTGGTGAGACAGGACACCAAAGAGAGGCACCAGGCAAATGGCTGGTGACTCAGTACCATCATTGTGCTTAGTGAGGGCTGGCAGGTGCACAAGCTGGGGTCCTTTTCTCTGGTTCCTCAGCCCCCTCTGCCCCTGTTGCCTTACAGATGACAAGTTTTTGGGGATGGTGGGGACATATTCCCCATCTCTCTTAGCCCAGCCAAGGGACTGTGGCTGTGTGCCCAATGGTGGGCCTGGTGTGGCCCTGCCCCTGCCCACCCCCACCATTCTGAGCAGCTCTGTCCTCTTTGCCCACAGGCTGCGCAGCCCCTGGGTGCCCTCGTGCCTCGGGCAGCCCCGAGTCCTGCCGGGCCGATTGGCCAGGTCCTCGCCCTCGCTCTGGGACAGGTAACATACCTGTTTTCTCCCCCGGCTCCTCGGTGTTTCCGCGTCTGTCCCCAAACATTCCTCCCATGTCTACATCCAACTCCTGACATGGATGGGGAGACCCAGGGAGGGAAGGTCTCCTAGGTGGGCAGCACATCGTTCTCATGCTCCAGCCTTGGCCTCCAACCCCTGTGGGTGATCAGAGGCAGCTTCCTCAGGCCTTATACTCGATGAGCTTGTCACTCTTCCCTATTCAGGGGCTTCCCATGGGCAAGGAAGGAGCCAAGAACACACACACACACACACACACACACACACACACACACACACACACACAGACGTTAGACTCGGGTCCCAATTTAACTCTCCAGGATGCTTCTGGAAGCAAAGTGACCTCACCAGGCAGCAGTCTCGGCAGGGCTTCCCAAGCCCCCAGGCCCAGCTCCACACCCCTCCCTTTGCCTCTGTTGGGCTGTTTCCAGATGCCCGAGACCCCTGATCTAACTCTGTACCTGGCAGACCACATCCTCACCCAGGGCAAGAGGCAGAGACTGCTGAGCTGAACCCCCAGGACTTAGTGACCCACTGTGAGGGGCAAGGAGGGGTCACCACGCCCACCCTGGGGTGGGGAGCATGGTTGATATAGTCTGTTTTGGACAACTGAGAGATGCCTGAGGATTGGGTAGAGAGGAAAGTGGTCAGCTGGCATGGTAAGGGACTGTGGAGCCCAAGGAGGCCCTGATTGGAGCTGGGGAGCTGGGAAGGGTACTTGCGTGGCTGGTAGAGGGGATTCCGCCTGAGAATGGAGGGGCATATTGCAAGTGCAGGTCAGGGACCCAAGGAGCAATTGGGCAAGGTCAAGGGGTCTGCAGCATGACGGCCGAGCAGCAAAAATAGGGGAAAGACATGGTAGAGACAGGACCTGGGGTAAGTGAGCCTGGAAGTCAGTTTCTCTTTGCTTACTGTCTGTCTCGCCTGGAAGCTGCAGGCTCCCTAGGCAGGGGCCATGTTTGTCTACAGCTGGCAAAGCAGAATGGAAAAGGGGTACAGTGGGAAGGAGAGAGCATGACAACGAGTCTGTTTCAGGAGGATGCAGCCTGGGTTACGTCGAGTGGGGCAGTCTAAGTGACAGTGGGTCGAAGCCAAGCTGGGAGGAGAGTGGGGCCTGCAGTGGGGGAGGGGAAGTCACTAGCTCTGAGAGGTTCTAGAGGGAGCTGTGGGTCTGTGGGGTGCCCCATGGATACTGGGGTGATAGTACGACTGGGTGAAGGGGTACAGTGATCTGGGGGTACAGGGCTCAGAAAAGCAAGGGCCCAGGGTATGATGATGCCTTTCCCTCTGCCCCATGATGGAGACTTTGCCTGTGTCCTGTGACTGAGGGCTGTGTATAGACCTACAGGCTTTGCAGGGAACAAACAAATTCAGGGGCTGCTGCCCACCCCAGCCTGGGATACTGTGCCTGCAGTGGGGGCCCTAGATAATGTGGGAGCCCACCAGGAAGCTCATCATCCACTGGGGAGGAAAGACCTGAGACTGGTTACAGGGTACTTGAGGTGGGGCAGTCACAGAAGGCTGTCTGGCGGAGGTAGGCTGTGAGCCTGGTCACAGCAACCAAAGCGCTCCCAGCAGGCAGACCTCAGCCAGTGGCACTTTGCCTCAGGGCTTCCCCTCTTTACTTGTTACTCTACATCCTCTTTCGGGGACTGACTCTTGGGAAGACCTGCCCTTTTCTGAGGTTCTCAAAAACGTAAGCACTCTTCATTTTTATTTATTTTTTTAAAAAAATACAGACCCAGGCAGGAATCCAAGAATGCTTATTCGAGGTTTGCTGGGTGGATGCCCATGGTAACTCTTGTGGTTTACTTATAGGGCCCAATACTAAAGCTAGCTCTGCCCAAGGTGAATGGGGGGAATTGTAGCCCAGGGGTAGGGGTGGGTGCTGGGAGGAAGTCTCTTGCCTACCCTGTACACCCCTCAGTCAGGTTTGAGTTGGGGAGGTCCTGAGAACATAGGCTCTTGCCCAAGTTCCCAAAGCACGTCTAGGCAGAGTCAGGGTTCCTGGCCATTCCACACCCAGTATTCCAGCATGATACCTGGGAATTTCCCTCCAGTTCCTACCCCATGGTCTGGAGTGCACACTGCCCACCCCACATCTCCCTGTTCCACAGCAAACCCACCAGAAGTTCTAGAACAGTATAGGCCCCAGGTGGTCCCCTGGAGCTGTGCACTCATTCAAGGGGCCAATTGCTGGCTCATATCTCACTCTAACCCAGACAGGAGGTGGAGCCTCTGCCTTTGGGAGTTGGTCCCCCGAGGCATGGCCACCCCCTCCCCACACCCCACCCCCGACTTTTATCCAACTTTAGTTCAAGTGGATTGTTGATGTGGCTTTGAAGTATGAATCAATCATTACTTGTCCCTGTTTCCTGAGCCTGGGGCCCAGTGGGGAGCTGAAGTTCCTCATCCTTAGGTACTAACCACCAGGAGCGCCCATTCTGTGGGGAAAATAATGGAACCTCAAGAGCTCTGTCTGTGCTTCTGGAAGGCTTCCTGGAGGAAAGGGGAACTTGAGCAGGCCAGGCTTTGCTGAGTTTCCAATGCTGCATGCAACTTCGCTTGCCACCATGGTGGACACTGCCTGAGCTTGGGGCATATTGCTAACCCTCTCCTCTCCCCTGCCCAGAAAGCTGACACAGTGTGCTGGGGCCACACAGCCAGTTGGCGGGAGGGAAGTATGGTCTTACGCATGGCACTGCTGACTGTGGGCCTCAGTGTCTCCACCTAGCGCTTGGGGGAGCAAGGATGAAGGCCCTGGTAAGCTGTACCATCTGGGGGAGAGGCAGGTACTGATGGGCACTGTTTGTATTAGGACCCCAACAACTGTCCCCACCACAATCACCAGGTTTTGGGGTGACCACATGGGGATTAACTTATGATGGTGGACGCTAAGGAACTGCCTGGGTCAGACTGGCTCAGTGCGGAGTCCCTGCCCCCTAGAGCCGTAAGTCTCTCTAGTGACACCCAGGGGAGGGACGAGTGTGTGTGTGTGTGTGTTGTGTGCGCGCGCGCGCGCGCGCGTGTGTGCGTGCATATGTTGGCGCGGCCCAGGGCGCGCTCTAGCTGGCCCTGTGGGCCTCAGTTTCCCCCGCTCAGCGCTGCGGCCCGGTCGGCCGCCACGTGTCGTTGCAGCGCGCTGCAGGAACAGAAGGGCGAGCTGCGCAAGCGGCTGTCCTACACTACGCACAAGCTCGAGAAGCTCGAGACAGAGTTCGACTCCACGCGCCACTACCTGGAGATCGAGCTGCGGCGCGCACAGGAGGAGCTGGAGAAGGTCACAGAGAAGCTGCGCAGGTGAGGGGGCGGGGCGAGGGGCGGGGCCACTGGGAGAGCAGTCGGCAGAGCTCTGCTCCGGCTGGGGCTGTTGACGTTCCCAGCTCCAAAGGCTCCAGAGGGTGAGCTCTTTTTCTAAAGTCACATTTTGTGCCAAGAGCAACCAAGGCAGGATTTAAACCCATACTGCTAGGGACTGGCTCTTCCCACGCACGTGTTCAGACCTGGCTCCAGATCCCACTCCTTCCTTACCTTATATTTGGTGAGGCAGCAGCATGAACCTGGTCTCCAGACCTGACTGGTCTACCCTGGGTCCCTGGGTCCTGATGGGAAAAGCGATGTCCATCCCCAGAGATGAACCAGAATTTACGGACCATTCCCTTGAGCAGTATGGGGGTTGATAAAGTTTTGAGCATAGTGTACTGGACTCCCTTAAATATCAAACTTTTCTAAAAGCATTTTTCTTCTGTACATTTAAGATAGATGCAAAGAGAATGCAAACTTTGCTGTTGCTTGGTTTGTTTTAAATAAGTACATAGAGTATCAGGTGGTGTGGGGAGAGCTGTTTGTCCCTCCCTGTATGGCCTGTCCTGCTGGGCTTTTGGTATGGACAGCAAGCCAGGGTGGTGCAGTTAGAACTCCCAGACCTCCATTAAGGTCCCAGCTCTACCATTTAAACTGCTTTAAGCATCTTCCACCTCAATTTTCCCCACTGGAAAGACAGAGGCAATAGCACTGCATGGGTTGTCTAGAGGATGGACTCAGTCCCCTTGCCACCAACAGTGGAAGCACAAAGCACCTGATTCCCGTATCCCCAACACGTGGCCCCACCTTTCCTTCCAGGCAAAGTTGAAGTGCATCTCCAGCCTCACCCTGGGACCCACCAGTCAATATTAAGACTCTTCCCTGCTGAGTTGCAATTGAACTAGCAATCAACCCCATAGCTTATAAGAACTGGTGTGTCAGGTGTGAGCAAACTGCCTCTGAGTGTGGACCCAACAGTCTCTTGTGTTCCCTTCTTATCTCCAGGGGGTCCTGGGGTGGGGAAGTGAACACCTGCCCCAATCCCTGCCCAGCCCTGCAGCCACCCTGTTGCCAGGCTACATTTTGAGAATGGGGTGTAAGCAGCAAGTCTGAAATGGGGGGGCAGAGACTGGGGGCCCATCCCTCCCACCCAGCCATCTTTGGAGGGATGAAGGAGTCTGAGGGACAGGGAGACCAGGCCTCCACACAGGTAGCTTTAATAGGATATTTTCTGCAGAGGAGCACACATTCAACCAGGTAGGGCTGTTGGGGGCAGCTCGGGGACTGTGTGGCTGTGAGGGTGTGGGAGGGGTGGCACTGCAGTGACCCCATTGCCTCCTCTCCAGGATTCAGAGCAACTATATGGCTCTGCAGCGGATCAACCAGGAGCTGGAGGACAAGCTGTACCGCATGGTGAGCCTCAGTGCCCCTTGCCCTGGACCATAGCTCTTGCAGCCAAGTGGGGAAGGGATGACCTAGCTGACACTCCAGGCCTGTTCAGCAGCTGGGTCACAGGTCTTGTTTCCTGACATCTCAGCTGAGTCATCCCATCCTTTCTATTGGAATGGGAAGGTGATTTCAGGTTAAGGAAGTAGTTGCGTCCAGTGCCACCTGGTGCTGTCTGAGCAGCAGATGTGACACCCCAACCTCAGGGTTTGTGAATGGGGCTGTGGAACAGAGGACATCTCCTGGGGACAGGAATCCCAGCTCAGCCTGCCAGCCTAGGCATCCAGCCTGGAAGAACAGAGGCAGTTCAGGCCCTGGGTGAGCTCCACTCTGCCTCTTGTGGGAACCCTTCTTACTTTGAGGAATAAATACAACACTGCTTGTGCCTGGCCCCAGTGGGGCTGGCAACTTCTGTGGACAAGGTCACACCACCTACAAATAACGTCAGTGGTGTTGCCTTTTTTTCTCAGTGATCAGGCTGGTAGGACCTATGAGGGACAGGGCACAGGTTTCTGTGCCTCCCCTTCATTGGGAGAAGGAAGTTCCCTCTCTTTCTAGTTTGGTGACCAGCTTGTTTAAATTTCGAAAGTTGGAAACTAGTGTTCCATACCTGTCCATCTTCGAGGTTCTGTGAGAAAGAGGAGACAGGCAGGCCTACATGCTGGGCTGGCCGGACATGGACAAGTTCCCTTTTCTTTCTGGGCTTCAGTTTCCTAGTCTGTCCAGTGAGATGGACTAGGCTTGCCGAGTACAAAGCCATCCTTCCTCTGTCCCTAGTCCAATCCCTGAATTGCAGATGAAAAACAGTCTCAGAGAGGCAGTGACTTGCCTAAGGCCATCTGATCAGTCATTGGTAGAGCCAGGACCTGAACCTGGGTCAGTCAGCACTCTTAACCCCTGCCCCTGAAGCCCTTCAAGCACCTTGTCATTAGTAGCTTTAAGTGGCAACAACGCTGAAGACCAGGCCTTAGGTAGTCCACCAAGAGTTGCCCACTGACCACGTCCACCCACTTTCTATGTCCCCCAGGGCCAGCATTATGAAGAAGAGAAGCGTGCACTGAGCCACGAGATTGTTGCCCTCAATAGCCACCTGCTGGAGGCCAAGGTGACCATCGACAAGCTGTCAGAGGACAATGTGAGTGCTGTGTATATTTTGCCCACAGAGGGGTACCCATGAGTGTTTTGGGAGGGCTTCCCAGGAAGCACTAGGAGTCATAGCTATTCTGACCCTCAAAGGCCCTAAGCTGAAGTACTTTGGCCCGAGCCTCAAGGGGCTGGTCCAAGGGACTGGTAGTCCCTCTCAGGACTCCTGCCTTTGGCTAGCTCCAGTGAAACATTTGTGTTTGCCCATGGAGCCTGATTTCAGGGACCCCATGGGGTGGGCTGCAATAGCCTATCATGTATTTGCTCATGTGCTTCTATTCCCTGCCAGACCCTGCCAGGCTCCAAGATTATGGTGTGAACAACACAGGCAAAAAATCAGACAACAATCCCTGCCCATGTGGAGTTCACATCTGAGTGGGGAAGAGACATAGTTAACAAGACAAATACGCAAATTATATAGTGTGTCAGAAGTGCAAAACACTGCACAGAAACACAAAGCAAGGAACAGGACCAGGGAGGCCAGCTACCGGCCTGAAGATTTCAGTAGGGTGCTTCTGGAGAGACTGCTTGAGCCGAGACCTGGAGGAAGTGGGAGTGCAAGCCATGTGGATGCCTGGGGAAGAGTATTCCTTCTAGGCAGGAGGAACCAGGCACAAAGTCATGCTGGTTAACTTGGAGAACTCCACAAAGGCCAGAGCAGTTCCCAGGGGTTCCCCAGGTCTGAGGTCAGGAAGATTAATAGGAGGACACATTGTATTAGCATCTTCAGAAAGATGGCTTTTATTCTGAGTGAAATGAGAACCCTGGAAGGTTCTTGAACAGGAGTAGTGTGACTGCACTTAGAGCTTTACTGAGCTCATGTGGCTGCTGTGCTGAGAAAAGACTGGGGGGGCTAAGAGTGTATGGGGGAGGCTGTGGCTCAGCAGATGAAGGTGATGGAGGTGGGGGGAGAGAGGGTCTGGTTATATATTTGACAATAGAACCAATAGGATTGACCAAGATTTTGGATGTGGGGTGTGAGACAAAGAGATGAGTCCAGGCCAGCTACAGGATTGAGGGCCTAAACCAAAGGAGCCACCTGCCATGTCCAAGGGTGGGGAAGCACACAAGTCTTCAGACATCAGGGAGTTGGATGTTGGGTCTGGTGTTCAGAGTGGAGACCAGTGTCCAGGGTGGTACTTAAGCCACCGGGGGACTGAGATCACCAAGGAAGTGTGCACAAGGGAGGGTGGAGAGGCTGAAGCACCCCTCTGAGGTTGGAGTAACAAATAGAAACCAGCACAGACATCTGAGAGGGCAGGGCCAGCAAGGGGACTGAGGGGTACCAGTGTGGTAGTCTCACAAGGCACCAGCTCTCAGCACTCAGGCTGCTATGCTATTCCTAGGAAGCCTGGGAGACTAAGCTCCTGCCACCATGTAGGCCAAGTTGTGGGCACCAGGCTCAGTGCAGAAGTGGGGATAGGAAGGGATGCCCATGATGGGGACAGCCTTGCCTAAACTATAGGACACCTGGCCCTGGTTGAGCTGGGACTGTGGCAGCAGCCTTTGGCCAGGAAAACTCATAGGTGCTACACAGTGGACCCCAGGGCCTGCTGGGCAGACCCCAAGGCTGGCTGTTATAGCCCTCACTATGGGGACTACCCCTGGGGGGTGGGAGTGCAAGGCCCAGCTACAGGCACATGCAACAGAGATTTGCAAAGGCAGAACCATATCACCTTGAATCCTACTGTTTGCATCTGTTTTCAGCTCAGAAGGCTGAGCCAGTCCCTGCCTGGATCTGGGGTCACACACCTGCCCCAATCCCTGCCCAGCCCTGCAGCCACCCCGTTGCCAGGTCATACTCTGAGAAGAGGGCATAAGCAGCAAGTCTGAGATGGGGATGGCAGGGACTGGGTGCTCATCCTTCCCACCCAGTCATCTATGGAGGGAGCAAGGAATCTGAGGGACAGGGAGACCAAGCCTGGTCTGTGAGGCCTTTTTACTGCTGCTCCTACTGGGGAAGGTTCCCCTCTTAGCAGGGACCCCCTCCATGTTCCAGCAGCTCCAGGTCAGGATGAGGCCCTTACTGTGCAGGTAAGAGCATCAGGCCCAAAAAGGGATAGGGCCAGGGCTGGTCCTCATCTTGCCTGCCAGCTGCACAGCTGACCCTACCCACCCCTCACTGCCCCTACTGGCCATCCACCACTGGCAGGGACTTCGGCCAGGGTGAGCCACACCAAACGCCCTTCTCTTGTCTTTTAGGAGCTCTATAGGAAGGACTGCAATCTAGCGGCCCAGCTGCTGCAGTGCAGCCAGACCTACGGCAGGGTCCATAAGGTGTCCGAGGTAATGTGACCCCACCCCACAGCCAGGCTATCCCTCTACCATTCTGGGTTCCCTTTTTGCCAGTCCTATCCCAAGGCCACTCCCCACCCTTGAGGAGGACAGTACTGGGTGAGACTGAACCCTGTCCCTTCTTACTCCTATGTTGTTCTGGCCTTTCTGATGATGGAGAGGCTGTCCGCACACACCCCACCTCACCCAACCTTGACCTCTTAGAGCCCCTAGCCTTCCTGGGCTGCCCCTTCCCCTCAGTGTCCTCTGGGGGCTGGCCCCTCCTCCAAGCCCCTCATCTCCTGAGGGCTGGCATGGCACAGTGGCCCTGTGTGAGCCTCACAGGAACTTTACACTTTGGGCGCAGCTACTGACACTGCCTACTGTTTCAGAGGCAACTGGCTTCAGGAAAAGTGATTTGGCCAAGGCTACAGGGTGAGCAGGTAGCCAAGCCAGGCCTCTGAACCAGGCCTGTATGGCACCAGAGCCAGATTGGGCAGCAGCACCCTCTGCCCAAATGTGGCAGCCTGTAGAGTTGGCCCAGGGACCTCCCCCACCCGCCCAGGCTACCCCTCCTCTCACATGCAATCTCCTACCTAGGCCTCTGTCTGTGTTCCCATTCCCTGGGGCCTGGGCCATGCCTGAGACACTCACAAAATAGATCAAACAGTAGCGGGACACTCCCACATGACACTAGGTGCTCTCGCGGATACCGCAGGGCACCTGGCCTGGCCCCTTAATCTTTGTTGCATCTGTTTCTGAGTCTGCTTATTTAGGAGCACCTGGGCAGCATGACTGGGGGCGCCCCCAAAAGATCCCATGGGCTTAGGAGAGCAGGAAATGGGAGTGCTGTAGCCCCAAGTGAGGCCCGGATCAGAGATGGGTTCTAGCTTCTCCATGGGCTCTGCTGGGCCCAGTCAGAGTGGGTTGGGGTAGGGTGGAGAAGGTGACCAGGGATCCTTAGGTGCTGACAACACCCACATTCCCAGGAGCTTGTTCAATACAGCGTCCTGAGCCTTGGCTCCCACTGGTGTGATTTGAGAAGCCTGGGAGGTTTTTGTTTGTCTGTCTTCCTGCCTGTGGGTCACAGTAATAGTCCTCAGCCTCTGGGCCAGTGCTGGGCCTCATAGTGACTGTGACCCCTGTCCCCACCCTCCCCTCTTCCTTGCGCCGTTCCAGCTGCCCTCAGACTTCCAGGAGCGTGTGAGCCTGCACATGGAGAAGCATGGCTGCAGCCTGCCCTCCCCGCTCTGCCACCCAGTCTATGCTGACAGTGTTCCCACTTGCGTCATTGCCAAGGTGTTGGAGAAGCCTGACCCTGCCAGCCTGTCCTCCCACCTGTCTGATGCCTCAGCCTGTGACCTGGCCTTCCGTGAGGGGGTCGAAAAGCCAGGCCCACGACCCCTGTACAAGGGGGACATCTACTGTAGCGACACGGCCCTCTACTGCCCGGAGGAGCGGCAGCGAGACAGGCGGCCCAGTGTGGATGCGTCTGTGACCGACGTGAGCTTCTTGAGGGCCCAGAACTCCACCGACAGCGCAGCTGAGGAAGAAGAAGAGGCTGAGGCAGCGGCCTTCCCAGCAAGCTACCGGCATGAGGCCTTTCCTGGCTATGCAGCCTCACTGCCCACATCCAGCTCCTACTCCAGCTTCAGCGCCACATCGGAGGAGAAGGAGCATGCCCAGGCCAGCACGCTCACGGCCTCCCAGCAGGCCATCTATCTGAATAGCCGTGATGAACTCTTTGATCGCAAGCCACCCACCACCTATGAGAGCAGCCCTCGCTATGCCAAGGCCATGGCTGCAGTGGCAGCCCCACTAGAGGCTGAGGTGGCCCCAGGGTACAGGCGGACCATGTCACCGTACCCAGCGGAGACCTTCCGCTTTCCGGCCTCCCCAGGCCCCCAGCAGGCCCTGATGCCCCCAAACCTGTGGAACCTGCGGGCCAAGCCAGAGACCACTAGGCTCCCTGGGGAGAATATGAGAGGCCAGTGGCGGCCCCTAAGCGTGGAGGACATTGGCACCTATTCCTACCCAGCCAGTGCCGCAAGCCGCGCCTCTCCTGGCAGCTTCTCTGAACGCTACTACGGTAGGGGTGGGGGCAGTCCAGGCTCAAACATAGAGGGCCGCGCCAGCCCCCTCTATGCTAGCTACAAGGCTGATAGCTTCTCCGAAGGTGATGATCTTTCCCAGGACCACCTGGGAGAGCCCTGCTTTCTGCGGCCAGGCGGTGACCTAAGTCTCAGCCCCAGCCGTTCAGCTGACCCACTGCCTGGCTATGCAGCCAGCGAGGGGGATGGAGACAGGCTCGGGGTGCAGCTGTGTGGGGCCGGCAGCAGCCCTGAGCCCGAACATGGCTCCAGGGACTCCTTGGAGCCTAGCTCCATGGAGGCTTCCCCAGAGATGCACCCTGCAGCCCGCCTCAGCCCCCAGCAGGCTTTCCCACGGACTGGTGGTTCTGGGCTGAGCCGCAAGGATAGCCTCACCAAAGCCCAGCTCTATGGAACCTTGCTTAACTGACCACCTATGTGTAGGTCATGGCTACAGCCCTCCACTCTATCCCCATAGTGCCCAAAGGGGTGACCTCGCTTTTTCCCAGACCCCCGTATTTCTGCCCCCTGCCCCCAGGGAGGACTCAGGCCTCCCCAGCCGCTATTCTCCCCCAGCAGCCCAGTAGCACCTGAGAAGAGGACCCTCTCCCCACACCGTCTCGTCTACCCCAGCTCCACTCAATGGGACTTCCACTCAATGCTTTTCACACACATCTGTCCCCAACCTGAGATGAGCATCTCCCCTTTTATAAAGCCACACTATTTTTATAGAGGAAAAGGATCTTTCTTAACGCACTTGGCTCCCAGCTCCCTGGATGGCTGCCTTGGCGTTCTCAACACAAAGCTCCTTTATTTTTCGAGTGAGGGTGTGTGGGGCCTGCGCCTCAGAAGAGAAGGACGTCATCATGTGGAGCCCAAGCTCCATGAGTGGGGAGCAGCCCCAGCAAGCCAGCGACAAGGAACCCTGAAGTTCTGTCCACAAACAGGAACTGAAATAAATTAGAGGACACAAAACATTTTTAAATATCTTATTTTTCACAGTCTGGACAATACACCACCCTAACTTCTTCCATAGTCTGTAGTCCTGAGTGGGGCCGGGATGTTGTCCCAGTATAGCCGGTGCTCCTCCCCTGCCCGAGTCCTGCTCCCACACCGTCTTACTCTACCTCAGATGTAATGAGGCCCTCTGATTCCTGGTTTCTGTCGCTTGCATTTGTGTTGTCTGTGATGCATGCCCTGTCTCAGTTAGTGCTGTATTTTGCAATCATCAATAAAAGACACCAGTGGAGAGAATTTGGGTTTGGGTTGTTTCTTCTCCCCCTGCCTTTGGTCTCAGGAACATGTGGCCCTTGTGTCTGTCTCTCATCTCTGCTCTCTGTGGCCAAGGGGGGGTCCTTCACCACACTTGGCACCCCCTCCCAGCTTCTGGGTTATTGCCTGGGGTTTGGAATTCTCCCACTTTTCTTAACCCACAACCCAGTACTGTTGCTCTGCTATACAGTGTCCTTCATGTTTCCCACATCTTTACTGCCTCGTCCTTCTTGCACACCTCAGACTTGATTTTTGTTTTTTTTAGTGTGGGACTGCTGGGGTGACAGCTCTTAGTTTTTATTTCCCTGAAAGTGTTGTTCTTTTGCCCCTTTCTTGAAAGATATTTTTGTACAGAATGGGATGTTTGCAGGTGATCGCTTTTTAGCAGTACACAGGAGATGCTGCTCAGTGTCCCCTGACTTCCTGTTAGTATCAGAAACTATCAGGCGCCATTAGCTTGGGGGCTGTTCCTTTGATAGAAGGAAAACAACTTTTTTAGAGACAGAGTCTCACTTTGTTGCCTTTGGTAGAGTGCTGTGGCATCATAGCTCACAGCAACCTCCAACTCTTGGGCTTAGGTGATTCTCTTGCCTTAGCCTCCTGAGTAGCTGGGACTACAGGCACTCACCACAGTGCCTGGCTATTTTTTGTTGCAGTTTGGCTGGGGCGGGTTCAAACACATCACCCTCAGTATATGGGGCCGGCGCCCTACCCACTGAGCCACAGGCACTGCTCGAAAACAACTTTTTAAAAGATCTTTTTAACTTTAGCTTTCTGCAGTTTTCCCTGAGGTGTGTCTGGGTGTGAATTTCCTTCTCAGGATTCACAGGGAGTCTTACTTCTATGGATTGATCTATTTCATCAGTTCTACAAAGTTCTCCAGTATTCCCAAGTATTATTTTTCAAAAAGTATTTCTCTGCCCATTCTGTCCCTCTAGGACTACCATCCCAGGCCCTAGCACACCCTCTGATGGTAGCCTCTGTATCTGTTGCCTTGTTTTCTATATTTCCCAGTGTCTGTCTCCCCCTGCTACAAACTGCATGATTTGTCTTCCATTTCCCCAATTCTCTTTTACTGTATCTATTCAGTTCTCAAACACAGGCACTGAGTTTTTTTTTTTGTTTTTTTGTTTTTTTTTTTTTTTGAGACAGAGCCTCAAGCTGTTGCCCTGGGTAGAGTCCCGTGGCATCACAGTTCACAGCAATCTCCAACTCCTGGGCTAAAGCGATTCTCCTGCCTCCGTCTCCCAAGTAGCTGGGATTACGGACGCCCGCCACAACACCTGGCTATCTTTTTGGTTGCAGCTGTCATTATTGTTTGACAGGCCCCGGGCTGGATTAGAACCCGCTGGCTCAGGTGTATGTGGCTGGTGCCTTACCTGCTTGAGCCACGGATGCCAACCCACAGGTGCTGAGTTTTAAATTTCAGTTATTGTTTTACATTTCTAGAGGCTCTATTTACTTGTTTTACGAATTCATTGTGCTTTTTACTGTAGTTTCCTATTCCCTGGAGATGTTTGGGAAAGAGGTTGTTTTTGTTATTGAGAAAGGGTCTCACTCTGTCACCCAGGCTGGAGGTGGGAGTACAGAGGTATGATCTCAGTTCACTGTAACCTCAAACTCCTAGGCTCAAGCGATCTTAGCTTCTCAAAGTTCTGGGATTACAGGCATGAGCCACCACACACAACCTAACCTTAGTGGACACTGCTGTCCCATGATCTGGTACTTCCAGCATATGAAATCTGTGTAGATCTTTCTCTTGGTTCCTGCCCCAGTTGCCATGTTTCAATGAGTGCCTAGTTCTCTCTGACACATGCCCATTCATACCCTTGAAGATGTACTTGTGGGCATTTGGCAGGGCCTAGGATGGAGGCCCCTTTCCCTAGCAGGCTTTTATTTCTGCTTCTTCCAGGTGGCCAGGGGCACTTCCCATGGGGGACCGCCTGAACCCGGCTTTATGCCCTTCCAGCTCTGTGTAACTCTAGGAGATTCTGCCTCTTATTAGGGAACCCCAAGGAGGGTTGGGCATCAGGAGGGGCTCCCCAGCACCCCTGTACTTCACCTGCTTCTGTAGAAGAGGCCAGAACTAGCCCAACTTCATCTTCCTAAAAGTAGATGCTATATCAGGAAGCAGCCTATCTAAGCCAGAGGAGGTCATGGAGAGCCTTAGGAGTTCATTCCTCTCCCTGGGACCCAAATTCCTTGTGGGAAGAGCAAGGGTGCCAACCCTCACTGAGCTGGGGGGCAACTGGGAGGGTAGAAGAGGGCAGTATCTGGCACCTAGTGGGCAGAGGTGCTCCCAAGGGGAACCTAAGCCCCATCAGACCACAGGTCAGCTGTACGACCAGGGGCTTCCTCTTTTTGACTTTGGCTTTTCCACCTCTAAGGGACAAAAGTCATGCGCAGCTCCAGCTCGTAGGGATCTATGAAATTGAAGCACTTGGCCCTGGGCCAAAAGGCTGGGTACTCTAAGGGCTTGCAGCCCGGGCACAGATTAAGAGTCCTGGTCTTCACATTGCCACCTGCAAGCCTGAGGGTCCCAAGATAACATCCAAACCTCACACCTCACAATGCTGTCTTGGCCAGCCCCCCAAAGACAGCCACAGCCAAACCTCTGAGGTGTCTTGTTCCCAGAGCACTTAAGACTGTTTGGTACCTGCTCAGGGCTGGGTGAGGATAGTGACTTCTTTGGCCACAGAGCCAAGATGCTTCCCTCGGTGGGAGCCTGGGGGTGCTATGTATGGCAGTCGGAACACCTCTCCTTATGGAGACTAAGACTGGGGAACATTGTTTTGCCCCTCGAATTCCCATGGCTCAAAGCTGGCTCAGTGGGACCCTGGAACTTAAAAATGCTTGTGGCTCTGGTCAGCAGCTCTTCTCTCCCAGATTCCCCTGGGCTGGGTCTTAGTGCTTCCCTCCTCTCCCAGGTCTGGGCTTAGCTGTCCAGCCTCATGGACATGGAAACCTGGCTTTCCCCACAAAGAGCTTGGAGATGGCGGAAGGAGGCAGAGGGTGTAACACTAGGCTCAGGGTTCTCAAGGGCCTCTGGGTATCCAGATAGGGTCCTTACTGATCAAGAGGAAAGAATGAACGGGGTCAGAAGGAGAGGCTCATGCTGGGTATTGAAGGATAAATAGGAGTTCACAAGGCATTTTAGGCAAATGAAACAGCCTGTGAAAAGGTACAGATATGTGACAGCTGGAGAGTTTCAGAAATTTCAGTGCTCCCATGTGCCAGCCCTGAGTTGTCAGTTTCCCTATAGATCTACCCTTGGATATTCTGCATTTGAAACTGTCACCACAACTGAATGGGAATTCCCAAGCAATCCTCTCTCCCCAAGCAGCCATCAGGCCATAGTACAGGGCTCCCCCCTAAATCCTCTCCCTCCCCTCAGAATCTTGCCTTGCCATCAGTGGGGTCCCATCTCTGTATCCACCACATGCCCATCTGTTTACGGTATCACCTTGGGCAGTTCCCGGAACCCCCCTGACAAGTTTCCTCTTCTAGAGCCCAATGACATTCATCAATGCAATTTCCAGGGACCTTCTAGACAGTTGGTGGTCCTCTGTATAGAAAGCCCCATGGAGGCCAGAGGTGGAACCTGAGGGAGGTAGTTTGGGGAGGGAGCCCAAGTGCAGGAAAGAGCACAGCATTGGGATGTAAAGGTCCTGGGCATGTCCCTTTGCCCTCAAAGCAGCAGTTTCCTCAACTGGATAGTGGAAACCATGGCTACCCTATGGGGCTGCAAGCATCTCCACTGCTGGAAAAAAGTCACAGCCATGCTGGGCACATGAGACAGAGCAGTCAGCATACACAGCTCGTGTAGCAACTCAAGATGAAGCTGTTTTTCTCCCACGACGGCTTTCGATACGGTATTTTGGATTTTATAGGTGAGGATAAAGGTAAGCACTCAGCCCCAGGAAGGTGGGTGGAGGGGAGAGTACACACTTCTTTTTTATTCCTGCTCCATATTTTCTAAATTTAGCTTTCTTATTTTAAAACTGCAAATGGTGAACTCCCTGACACCTTGCTGAGGATCAAAGTCAGTCTTTAAGAATGTTCTGTGGAAGAGAGCATTTGGGGGGGAAAAAAAAATGGATAAAAAAAAAAAAAGGATAAAAGCTTGGAGTACACTTGCTATTATTCTTCCCAATAAAATGACCTACCCAAGAAGGGGCTCAGAGTCAGCTGGCACCCCCAGGGGCCTGAAGTGAAAATCCAGTCCACACAGAGGCAGCACTAAGAAACAGCCACAGTGTGCTTCCCTTGCCCCAGAAGGGTCAGAGCTCTGAGTTGGTTCAAGGCCACCACTTGGGAAAGAAACTCTTGTTTCAGGGGCAGAGATTTAGAGTCTCAACTGAAGTTGATAAGGTAACAATCTACAAAGTCCTTTCTCCTGCATCAACCTTTCCTGCTTGTCCCCACAGAACCACTTTACAGATAAGAAAACTGAGGCTCAGAGAAACAAAGCACCTACAGAGGCTCCATGCAACCAAGAGATGGCCCTGACACCTGTGTGTGCTCAGCACTGGAGGCCAGGCAGCCCAGGTGGACAGGGGTTATGCAATAGCCACTCCAGGGCACTCACACTGAGTACAGCCTGTAACTGATGCTATTAAATTACCGGTAATACTAACAAATCACAGTAGGGAAAGCAACCCACAAATAATGCGAAGAAATTCTCAGTCAGGAAGGTGGAAGTCTGTAGGCTTCATGCAGGGCTAGGAAGCAGAGCGCCTGCACTCTAGAATCTGGGGCTGGAGCAAGGTGGGGGATGGGAAAAGCAGATGAGGGGTGCCCTGAGGAGGCCACCCTTTCCACCCAGCCATGTGTCCAGGTTGATTGGTACATCACCATCATTCATTTGAACAAACATGCTTCTGGGCGTCCTGGGTTCTTTGGGGGCCACATCTCTTTCCCCTCCAGCTCTTCCTGGGGACACCTGGCCAAGGTGACAGAAACCAGAGTCCTTCCTTGAGACTTGCCAATTGGAAATGAAAGAAGGAAGAAACCCAGCCTGTGGCTTCTCCCATGAGACTGAACCTGACTAAAGTCAATGCCTGGAGACCATCAGGGACAGGAGAGGAACCCCCACCCCTTGGCCTGCCACGAAAGGTCTGACAATGGAGCATACCTGCCCTCTGGCCTAAACTGGCTCAAGTCCTACAGCACACGGCCAGACTGATGTTCCCATCTGTGTTCCTGAGTGCCCGCTATACACAAGCCCTGCCAGGAGCACTCCAGATCCAATCTCATTAATCCTCATAAGATGGGGGAGGAGATTTTATAGAAGGAGAAACCAAGGCACTGGGCAGCTAAGCAGCTTGCCTGAAGTCACATAGTAAAGAGAGACAGAGGGGTGTAAGAGTAGGTCTGGCAGATCTCAAAGCCTGCATCCTGTGGTAGGCTATGCTTGCAGGTACTTGTGGCGCACCTACTATGTGTCCTGGACCAGGACCCAGTAGGGAGCAGGAACCCAACCTGTGGAGCTTATATTCCACCACAAATGCAAATGTTTCATGGGAACAGCATTGGGTGGGCCAAGTGCTCTGTGGGGAGGAGACTAAGGGCAAGGGGAGCTACCTCCTATGGCTCGTTGTCTGTGCTGAGCCCTGCTTGGTGAGGGAGGTATAGGGGTCAGTGTGGTAGGTGCAAAGGCCCTGAGGCACCATGTGCTGGGAACACAGACTGAGGAGCCATTAGCACTCCAGGGTAGGGTGTGATCTGGTGGACTTCACAGGTCACAAGAAATTCTCTTTCACAGGAGGGGCAAGAAAGAGCAAAGGACAGAGGCCATATGTGGTGAGCAAGAGGCCTGCTGATCTCCCACATCAAGCTCTAACTGGTGCAGGCTCAGCTCCTGCTTCCCAGGCCATCCTGCTTAGGCCAGTGACAGCCCTATACCTCATAGGGTCCTCTGCTTTTGCCAGGGACCAGGCTTGCTGGGCATGGAGTATAATTATTTTCACCAAATCAGCCATTCTGGAGCCTAACAGTAACAATATGTGGAAGGTGCTCCTGCCAGGCCCAGCCCAGTGGCCTGTATCCCACATGGGTCTAGGCAGTTCACTTGTCCTGCCCAAGAGCACAGTGCAGACACTGAGGCCATGTACTCAGCTCTCATGTGCTCAGCCCCAGATGCCCCTAGACCAAGTATACACACTGTACATGCTGCATCAACATGACACCTACTGTGTGTCAGGCTCTTATATTGGCTTCCAGGTAGAAGGATATGACCTAGATGAGAAACCTCACCTCAGGACTTTTGCACTGCTCTTCCCTCTGCCTGGAATATACTTCCTGTGGACCCTGAAGAGACCCCAAGGACCCCTTGGACACACTGAAATAAATGTCCTCCCACATCAGCCAGGGCCAGCTCCAGTCCCTACTGTGCCCAACACCACACAGGCCTAGCCTCCCTCAGGGAAGGCTCTACTGAGGCCTCATGCAGTCTGCAGCTGGCTCTTCCAACTGCCCACTGGACAGATGAGGAATTGGAGCTGGGGAGGACAGGTGCCTTGCCCATGGTCTCAGCACAGTGACAACAGAGCTGGGACTAGAATCAGGTTCTAGGAGAGGCAAAGCTGGGAGTGTCCTACTCCTGCGACCCCTCTGCCTAGTCCCTGGGCTTCTTTTTCATATCCTCTGCATTTCCCCACTGACACCTGCCAGGGATGCCCTCCTCACCAAGTGAGGTCTGCCTCCTTCAGGAAACCTTCTAAAGTACCTGTGGTCCCCCTTTCACCTGTCGGTGGATCCTTGGGTTCTTGGAACAGCCCTTCAGTGACAGTTCTGTTGAGGTATTATTGCTATCAGCTTGCATAGGTCCCTGGAGAGCCAGGCCTCCTCCAGCCCCTTGCTTCTCCACATCACTCCTTCACCAGATAGCCACACCTACAAGGGCAGTGAACACACAGGGTGGGCTAGAGCCAGCCCAGAGGGCCCCAAGGCTTGGGCAGACTGAGGATCCAAATGGCCACACTTACGGGGAGGGTGAGAGAGGCTGGGATCCAGGGAGGCTGGCAGCGCCTGCTAAGCTCCAGCACAGAGTCTCTGAGGGCAGTCCTGAGAACCAGAACCCTCTGGCTCCTGAAATCCCTTCTTGGGATCAGCAGAGCAGAGCTGCCCACCTCTTGAGCTCCCCCCATTCTCTGTGTCTCCAGAGTCCCAGCAGGCCTGGGAGTGGGAAGGTGAAAGGAAGCTGCTAACATATCTATTGCTGAAATAACTTAGGAAATTTATTGGACAACACCGGCTAACCGCCAGATGGTTTCACTACTATAGTCCTTACAACCTTGCATCAAACAGATTTTCATCCTCATTTTATAGAAGAGGAAACTGAGGCTCAGAGGGCAGGGGAAGCAGCCTCTGCCCAGGTCTGACCCAAAGCCAAGATTAGTAGTGCTCACTTGTGCTCCACCCCCAGGGAAGCAGGGGCTCCTGGGGCCCAGTGTCCAGAAGGCTCAGCTAAGTAGAGATGGCAGCTCAATGCCAGATCTTCACCTCCCCTCCCCAGGAGCAGGTGGCAAGGACAGAAGGCAGCACAGGGTGGAAGGTGGTACCAACACAGGCCTGTGCGTGCCCCTGCAGCGTGCATGCCCGGCTGGCTGTGCGGAAGCTGTACATCAGGACCCGGCCGTCAGCGCTGCCCGTCACCAGCAGGTCTCCTCCTGGGGAGCACTCGCAGCCTACCGAGTAGCCTTCCACCTGCAGAAGGCAATATGGGGGTAAGCGGCCACACCTGTTCCTTGAGGCCCATTCTACAGAGGAACAGGCTGAGGCCTCAGGCTGGTAAAGAGCAGAAAAGGACTTCAGATCAGCATTCCTGAGGCCAAAGCCTATGTTCCTTCCATGAGGACAGTGCAAAGGACTCTACCTAAAATAGCTCCAGCAAAGCTGATGGTGTCTGGCCTCACAGATAGCCATCGAGTCTCTATAGCCTTTTCTGATTCTTCAAAGCAGGCTTTGGTGGGGAGAGGAAGAAGTAGAAATGTTCCCATGCCTGTCCAGTCCTGTTCCCATATGCCCACCCCCACCCCAACCTGTCTATGTGAGCTAACCAATGCTTTCCTGTCCATTTGCTGGGGCCTGGGTCCAGGACCAGATGTGGCCCAGGGTCTTGAGATACCAGGCCACATGTCATGGAGTCACCCAGGAAGTAAAAAGCAGAATCTACCCAAACCGAGGCCCCATGCACCCTGGAGTCCCACATCCATTACTGGCTCTGTCTGGTGGGAAGCTCTGGGGATAGTTCTCAACATCTGACCTGGGGGACAAGGATAGGGGTACCTTGTGTCCTTCGTAGCGCCTCCTTCTGCTCATCCGATAGGGCCACACAGCAGAGAAGAGGGCCAGGTAGTTGCCATTGGTCTGTGCCAGGAACACAGGCTCCCTCGGATGCAAGGCAAGGCTGGGGCAGGTGTATCTCTCCTGAGAAACAGCAGGGCCACAGAGGGTCAGAGAAGGCTCCTACTCAGTTCCCTGCCTCCAGACACCCACTTCCACCTGGCACTCTGCTCAAGAGGCCTTATGCCCTCCCAGACTTTGGTTTAGGGGTTCTATATAAATTTACTGACGCTGCTATATGACAAATTGCCACAAACTTAGTGGCTTAAAACAACGCACATTTAGTAAATGACAGTTCTGGAGGTCAGAAGTCGGAAATGGGCTTCCTGGTGTCAGCAGGGCTATTCCTTTCTGGAGGCTGCAGGGAGAACCCCGTTTCCTTTTTCTAGCTGCTAGAGGCTATCTGCATCCCTTGTGGAAGCCCCCCACCCCCAAGATACATGTACATTCTAATTACTGAGCCTGTGAGTGTTAAGTGTGGCCAAAATGAGTGGTAAAAAAGAGTCTTTGTAGACACAATTAAGTTAAGGATCTTAAGATGAGATTATTCTATATTATTATCCTAAATGCAATTGTGTTCATCCTTAGATGGAAGCAGGGGTGGATTTGACATGCCCAGTGAAGGTGATGTGAAGATGCTAGCCTTGAAAAGTGGAGGAATGCAGCCATAAGCCAAGGAATGCCAGCAGTCAGGCAGGAAGGATGCTTCCCTAGATATTCCAGAGGAACATACTCCGTTAGCACTTTGATTTCAACCCAATAGTACTTACCATTTATTAAGGATTCTGGCCTCCAGAATGTGGGAGAATAAATGTGGTGCTTTTAAGTCACCATAATTGTAGAAATTTGTTACACAGGATAGAAAACAAATTCACATGCCATCTCCTTACCTACACAGTAAGGACCTTGGGGACAGCCCCAGCCCAGCCCAGGGACCTGCATAGCCAAATGTACCTTAAGTGAAGAGTGAATGGCCACACAAGGAAATAAAGGCATGATCAGATGTTAGCGTGCAGGGGTGGGAATCTCACTGCTTGACCAGCACTGCCACACACAAAACACCTTTAAAACCCCCCTCTCAAACCAAGCCTGACATTGTTGTACATATTGTCCTTCAGCCACCCTCTTGAAACAAGCCCAAAATCAGAGGGCAAAGTGAGGATTAGACAAAACTATAGGCTGAAGTGCCCAGCAGAGGCCCAAAGGCCTTGGTGGCCAGAAAATGATCTCCCTGCCATGAAGTTGCTGGGCTGAGCAACTGCTCACTCCACACAGAAAGCATGGAGGTGTCATTACAGGAGGACCAATAGCTCATAAGATACCTTCATCTGCCTCACTTTTCCTGGACTCTGCCAGGGCTCTTAGAAACAGGCCACCCTCAGTGACCAGATGATTTCCTTCAGCCCCCACCTATGGCCTATCCTTGTTAATGGGTTGTGTTTGAAATCCCTGCAGGTAGATCTAGAGGCAGGTTTGCTCAGTGTCACTTGCAACTTTTTGAGAACAAGGAAGAAAGAGAAAAAGAAGCTATACACATGATATGTATTTCATGTACTCACACATATATATCAAGCACACAGGATATGTGTTTTTAAATTCAGAGGTGGGCACCAAAGAGATTAGTCATGGTTTAGTTGAAATCTCAAAAGATGATGATGATAATGATGATGGTGATAGTCACCACGGTGGTAACAGAGATGGTGGTGACAATGATAGTCATAAAGATGGTGATGGTGGTAGTGACAATGATGGTGATTGTGGTGATAGAGATGATGATGGTGGTGGTAATGGTAGTAAGAATCAATGAGGCCAAATAATGGCTCAGAGGCCCCCACCTTGTAAGTGGTGAATCCAGGACTTTATGCAGGTGCTCTAACATTGGGGTCTCTGTTCTCAACTCCAGGGTCATATCACCTGCCAAGCTGAGGGTCAGAAACTCCCCCTGCTCCACTGGCTTGGGGGGTGGAGAAAGGGTAGGGGTTTCTCAGGTTGCACAGCTATCTTCCCTATTGACCTGGATCAGGCTCTTCCCAAGCCCTTGCCCTATTGAGTGGCTGTGCGGGGGACAAAAAGAACAGAATGAGTGTTGCATTTGGAAGCTTGCAGCAAGCTCTCTGTGTATGCAGAAAGCTAGGCCCTGGCACTCACCTACTCCTATCCTAGACATTTCAGATAGTGGACCCCCCTTCCTCAAGAAGGAGTCTGGGACCCCAGACAGACCAGAACCACACAGCTATGTCCTGTGGCCGAAACTGAAAACAATGCCAAATAGGGTTTCTCACATGGAAAATCTGGTTAGAGATCTTGGCAGAGGTCCGGAAATCCCAGGCAATAATGGTGCGGTCGGCAGAGTCCCGGGTGGAAGCATCTGTGCTGCTCAGGAACTCACAGCCTTCCCCAAGGAACAGGATGTCCAAGGTCTGCTGAATGGTCGCCTTGTAGCCTCTTACCACCTGGAAGAGTGGGCACCAGTCACGTTGGCCAGCCTGAGAACACAGGGCAGGTACCTGCCTAGGAAGGGATAGGAGGGCTGCTGAACACCCAGGGGTGGGCAGATATACTGAAGGCTAGGCTGGGCCACGCACACCCAAAGCTAAGCAGCCCCACATGGAGTCATGATACCCACTCTCCTTCTGCTTCCCCATCAGGCTAATGTGCGTCACCCTTTGGAGCTGCTCTGTTATACCGCCCAGACTCAAGCCTCGTCTGGTAACCTCTTCCCATTCTCTTCTTCCCAGTCAGAAAGGTCCCTTAAGAGCGCATGGTGTCCAGTGAAAGTGCTAAGCGAAGGGCCTATGGCTTGCCCCAGGGCACCTAGACAGCATAATGACATCCATCAACACCAGGGTCATATTTTGTAAGTGGGTCTTGCTTCTGAAGATGTCACATAATTCACAGATCACAAAGTTCCAGACTGCTGTCCCTGGAGGAGTCACAGTAATGCAGGGAGCAAGTGTTCTTGGAGACAGACCATAAAGCCAGAATCACAGACCATATTTTAGCTTTAAAGACACTTTTTATTTTCTTAGCATCATCACTGGTATTTCACAGCCTCCTGTCTCATAAACTGATGTTATTAAGTATCAAGCAGTTGTTGTGCTTCCTTTAGAGTATTTTACCACATTCATCTTCTACTATAAAATACCTGATTTTGGCAGGGAGGTAGGGAGAAGTCCCGCTACCAAGACCAACAAATAGCTCCACTTAACAAACTCACGGAGGGCACGCCTTTAACTTACAACATTGAAATAACATGTCAGGTGCCCACCAGACCTGACCTAAGCACTGCAAGGTCTCAGGCCTGAGACCTTGGCCAGCCAGTTCCCGGGACGCCACCAGGTGGCTACATCATAAACACTGTTCTCCAATCCCTTCACCTCGCCAGTCACAAAATGAGCCATTCTTGATTTAAAAAAAAAAAAAAAAAAAAAAAAAAAAGTTCTCACCTTTCCGATTCTGCTGACATGTTTCCTATCATCTTTCAAATATATATGTCAAATTCACATTAAATGCAATACTCTATAAATGGAGTGTAGGCCAGGGGAAGAGAGGCTGGAACCCATTCTCCAGATGGGGTACACTAAGGCTCAGGAAGATGTAGGGGTTTGCTCAAGGTCACAAAGCGAGGGCATGGCTGATCCTCTCTCCACCCCAGGAGCTTCCCTGGGGTCCACAATTCAGTCCCCTACTGACTGATTCCTGCCTCATAAATTCCTGGGGCAAATTACCAGGAGAGGTAGGGCAACAAATGACTGCCTTTCTCTGAGCTGCTTTAGAAGCAGCCCTCAGCTAGGGGGATTTCAGAGTTGGTCCCCTGAAGTCTAAAGAATGGTCTAGAAGCAGAAAAAATGAATACAGTCCTGCAGGCCTTTGAAAACTGAGCAAGGAACCAGACTGCCCCTCCTTGTACAGCTGCCTGCTGCCTTCAAACAAAAAATTCAGGCACCAGGATTCCATGTTCCTGCTTTGCCCTCCCACGGCAGCCCTAATCAGGCATTGCCCCAAGTCTCACAAAGTCTGAGGTGCGGGAAGCTCCACTCCTTGCCAGGAGTGAAGGGGCCTGTGATTCTGCTGGCTTTGGAGCTGGGGGGATTGCAGGCTGGCAGGATTTGGAAATGTGGCACATCATCTACCATCTGCTCTGATGAGTTTACACAACATTCCAACTTGAGGCTGGCCAGGCCCAGCAGGCAGGCCTGGGACCTTGTTGCACTTCTGCCGTGGTTGGTGGGCACCCAGACTATTATTTCAAAGTTCCTATTTAAAGTACTGCCCTCCATGCGTTTGTTAAGTAGAAGTACTTGTTAGTCTTGTTACTGGGACCTCTCTCCACACCTGCAGCAAAAACAGCGCCATCACAAGGCAAGTACTTGTAATCTATGTTGGTGGGAAGGGGTGGGAGGCATTAATACCCCAACATCATGGCTCTGGAATAATCTCTTTACTGGTTCCAGATCTACCTACTCCTCCCATCCCTAGAGTCACTCAAGTCTCAGCTCACTTAAACCATCTTCTCACAAACCACCCCAGGGCCTCCATGTACCTAGGCCATATTGAGCGTGGATGCTTCACTGCTCTCTTCTCCCAAAGCCCTCTCCATCACCACAGTTCACATGAGGAGGAGGGAGTCCAGACATGGCTGGGGTACCAACTGCCAAGAGACAAGTAGTCTGACCTGACACACGCATCCTCTCCACTGTCTGGGAGAGGAGGGGGCACAGAGCAGCCTTCAGAGCCCCACCACCCATAGAGGATGGCTCCTAGGCAGGACTGTGAGCTCTTATGCAGCCTGAACACCACAGCTTCCTGCCAGCCTAGGCACCTTGATCCCCGCAGGGGATGCTGCAGGGAAAGGATGGAGGAAGATGAGGGCCCATCCTCCACTGGCTGAGTGTCCAGTAAGCGCCAGCCACTGGCTGAGGGGCTCACAAAAATTATCTCAGGACAACAACCCCAGAGGTAGCTTCTCCAGAGAAAAGTAACATGCCCAGGAACTGTCCGCCTGTCCACAGCAGGACTAGCTGTGTACCCTGTCAACACATCACCTGCCTTCCAAGACAAACTTTTGAGGAGAACAAAAACTGTTGTTCTGCACATTTTATGGGAATAGATGGAAATGGCCCAATTCATTGGGGTGTCATAAAAGTGAATAGCCAGGAAACAAGCCATGTTATGTGCAATCCCTGCCAATAATGTGGCTGTAAGTGGAAGGCTGGCCTTTGAAGTTAGCACCACGGAACATGATTTACTCTCCTTCACAACTGCTTGTGCCCTGGGAAAGAGCAGAGGAGCCATTTGTATGTTAGATGGTGGGTTTATGGCCACCTTAATTACACCAACAGATGGCACATCCCATCTCAGGATGCTGCTGCTTGGGCCCAACTAGCTGGACCCAAAAGGGAGCCCCACTCAGTCTTTTTTGGAAGTTGTGGGCCCCTGTCAGATAAGTGGGACTTGGTCTGGGGAAAAGGAGATCAATCATGACACATTCAGGGGCAATGAGAACCACCGATGTCTCTAACATCTACCCACCACTTGGCCTGCCAGCAAACCTGGGTCAACTCTGGGATGCTGCTGACTTGTCTAAAAGCACAGTTTTCCTTTCTATGGGTTCCTGCTACTTTCAGGATACATGGGGTTGGGATATAGGCTAAGCTCTAAGGCTAGCCCAGATGTCAATCTACTGTGTGCCCAGGGAGGATCCCTTCCCTCTCTGGACTTAGTTTTTGAGTCATCACTGCAAAAGACTTAGACTAAGCAACAATCAAGCCTCTACGCCTCTAAGTACTGCTGGTCCTCAGAAAAAGGAAGAGTTCAGAGAGTGTCTCCTCTCCCCACCTAACCTGCTGGTCCTCACCCAGACATGACAGAAAGGAAGAGGACACTGCTCTGGGTTCCTATGGGACTCTACTCCTGTGCTCCCTCAGTAGCCTATCTTGGCTACCTGCCTGGACCATAGGACTGTGAGATCCCAAGACAGATAGATGCTCTGTCACTCACATTTCTAGTTCACTGTTGGCCAGCACTGGGTCTGTCTATTATAGGCATCAGTAAGATGTGTGGATTAATGGCTAAAGAAGTGAATGAATGGATAAAATAAATGGATGAATGAGCAAGCAGCAGATGCTCATAAACTTTCTCTTCCCAGGCTAGCCAGAGCTAACGTCCTCAGGATTGAGCTCTGAGTTCTCCCCAGATTCTAACTCCTTCTACAGGAAATAAACACACTGGTCTCTATGCCAGGCAAACTAGAGGGGTAATCACTAGGCTCCTTTATGTGGCTTTAATTCACACAAGTAAAAGAAGCCAATCATAAAAGACAGAGGCTATCAAAAGTGTCTCACTGATATAGGCAAAAAGGAACTAAAATTTACTTTTTTTAAAAAACATATAAATATGAGAGGAAAACATAATTGAGTTTCTCTGCAACCTGGGACTTGGAGAGACTTTCCCAGTCTTTCTAAAGCCAGAACAATAAAAGAAAAGATTTGAGTAAATGAGACTACATGAAAATAATAATACCGTATATACTTGAGTATAAGCCGAGTTTTTTCAGCACAAAATTTGTGCCGAAAAACCCGAACTCGGCACAAATTTTGTGCCGAAAAACTCAGCTTATACTCGAGTATATATGGTAATTTTAAAAATATACTTTTTGTGGTAGAAAGCAAGTAAATGAATAATAAATAAGCAAAGTAAAAATGACAAATGGAAGAAATATTTATAGCTTATATTACAGGCAGAGGTTATTATCTGTAATACATAGACAGTTTCTAAAACTAGATGAAAAAGACCAATAGACCAAAAGCTATATAGAGAAATGAGCAAAAGAAGTGAACAGACTTCATTAAAAAGGAAATGGTCCTTCCACCATAAAATGCAATTTTAAATTACACAAAGACCTCGTTTCTTACCTATCAAATCAGCAAAATCCAACAGTTTGACAACAGCCTCCATTAGGTGGCTTGGGGGGTATTAGGTATCTACACACTGTTGCCAGAAATGCAAAATGGTACAATCCCTATGGAGAAGATTTGGGCAACTTTAAGTAAAACAATATGCACTGTTACTCAGCAATATGCATGATCCAGCAGCCCCACTTGTAAGAACTGACCCTAAATGTACACTGGTAAAATCCCCAAAAGATACATACATATTATAAGCACAATGCCACTGAAAGCCGCATCAGTTGTAAAAATAAAAAGCTGAGAACAACTCAATTGTTTATCAAGAAAAGACTGATTGAATAAACTTCACTCTATTCATACTCTGGACTACACTGTGTAGTTGTGAACATGAATAAGGAATATCTCTCTATCCTGTCATGGGGTGATCTCCAAGACATGTTGTTCAATGAAAAAATGCAAAGCAGGTGGGGGAGTGTGGAAAGTATGTAGAAGAGAAATGATATGAACATAAGTATATGAGTTCGCTTCCATTAAAAAACAATAAAAAGATAAACCAGAAACTAAAATAAGTAAATAATGGCTCAGCGCCCATAGCTCAGTGAGTAAGGGTATTGGCCACATATACCGAGGGTGGTGGGTTCAATCCCAGCCCGGGACTGCTAAATAATGACAAGTGCAACCAAAAATAGCTGGGCATTGTGGCAGGTACCAGTAATTCCAGCTACTTGGGAGCTGAGGCAAGAGAATCGCTTAAACCCAAGAGTTGGAGGTTGCTGTAAGCTATGATGTACCAGTAATTCCAGCTACTTGGGAGGCTGAGGCAAGAGAATCGCTTAAACCCAAGAGTTGGAGGTTGCTGTGAGCTGTGATGCCATAGCACTCTACCGAGGGTGACATAGTGAGACTCCGTCTAAATAAATAAATAATAAAATAAAATAAAATAAGTATCTAAATAAGATTGCCTTTAGAGGAAGGGAGGGAACAGAATGGGAAGACATGACTATAGGTAGAACTTAGATCATTTCTATATGTACCTTGCTTTGCAGATTTGACCCTAGAACAGAGTCACAATTTTTTTTTTTCTGTGAAGGTCCAGAAAGTAAATAATTTAGGTTTTGTGGACCACGCACTATAGTCACTGTTGCATATTCTTTCTGTATGTGTGAGTGTGCATGACTGTAGGTGTGTGTATATATGTCTGTTAGGGCTGGTTAGAAATCAACCACTCCAGATTAATTAGCTCAAGGGCCATATAGAAACAGGTCATAGGCCACATCAGGCTCATGGGCTGTACTTTGCCAGCTCTTTCTCTAGACTCGTGTACATAGTTTACTAAATTATACAACAAAATTAAATTAGAAAGCAATCTATAAAATGTGAAAATAAAATTAAGCAAATGAAATTAACCATGTATTGATTTAGTAGCTTAACCATGTAAATAAGATTTCTTTTAAGAGACTTAAAGCACAATAAATTAATAGTAGATCCTTGGTTGAATACACATTATTAATAGAAAACTCATAATCTGATGGTAAATCCTAATTGGATATACATTATGAACAAAAAGAACTGCAAGAAACTTTGAACTTTTTTCACTCATTTCATTGCTAGTGTCAAAATATATAAAAAATACTTGTGCAGGCTGGGTATGGTGGTGCCTTCCCGTAATCCTAGCACTGAGAAGCTGAGGCAGGTAAATTACTCGAGCTCAGGAGTCTGAGATCTGCCTGAGCAATAGCGAGACCCTGTCTCTAAAAATAGCCGGGCATTGTGGCAGGCATCTGTCACCTAGCTACTTGGGAGGCTGAGGCAAGAGAATCACTTGAGCTCAAAAGTTTGAGGTTGCTGTGAGCTGTAACGCCACGGCACTCTACTGAAGGTGACAAATTGAGACTCTGTTATTCAAAAAAAAAAAAAAAAAAAGTGTAAAGGCAGGTGGAAATAAAAAAATAAGTCAGTGCTAGAGATTTAAAAAATAAACTTTATATAAGATAAAAAAAAACAAAAAAGTAAAAGAAAAATTCTGTAATCCTTAATTTGAATCGGATAAATCAGTATAAACAACAAAATATTTTTAAAGATAAGCATGGAAGATGAAG
The DNA here is from genome assembly GCA_963574355.1 of Loris lydekkerianus. Classification (NCBI taxonomy): domain Eukaryota; kingdom Metazoa; phylum Chordata; class Mammalia; order Primates; family Lorisidae; genus Loris; species Loris lydekkerianus. The sequence goes on from CAUYPK010027314.1 coordinate 79,624, forward strand.
TTCTTTATTTGCTTTTGTTTTTGTCTTTTAACTTCTGATATTGACCTATGGACTGAATAAATTAAGAAACTACAAAATTAGCATGAACAGCTAAAATTCTGAAATAAATTCATCATTCTAGCCAAAAGACCAACCTAAAGAAAAAAATGAACAAAGCCATGGGAACCTATAGGTTAATAGCAAAGATTTAAATACTTTTATCAATGGAGTTCTTAAAGAGAAAGGAAAAGAGAGCAGTGTATAAAAAGAGACTACATAAAGAACAAGTCTCTGAAATTTACCCAAATTTGGTAAAAGGTACAAATTTAGAGTCAAGAGACTCCAGAAGTCAAAGTTAGATTAAAACAAACAAATAAACAAAAAACAAGTCCTGACACATCTCAAACTGCTGAAAATCTCAAAGAAAAAATTGTGAAAGCACCAAGGGAAAAAAATGAAGAATTCAACATCCAACAATTATTTGAAACATTATAGATTTCGTAGCAGAAACTATGCAGGCCAGAGAGAGTAGAACATATTGAAAGCAGTGAAAGAAAAGTGTCAACCTAGAATCTCACAGACAGCAAAAATATCCTTCAGAAATGAGGATAAAATGAAGATCTTCACAAATGAAGGAAAACTAAGTGAATCTATCATTAGCAGACTGATGCTGATGAAGTTCTTCAGGTTGAAGAGAAAGAATACCAAAGGAAAACTTGAAACTTCAGGAATGAATAAAAGGTTCAACAACAACAACAAAAATAATAAATGATTAGGGAGATATAAAAAAAACTATTATTTTCCACTCAATTTTAGATTCGTTCAACTATTGAAAACAAAAATTATAACACTGAGTGGAAGGAGGATCTTCAATGTATGTAGATGTTATCTATATTACAACTGTTAACAAAGGGTAGAGAGGGTAAAGAGACCTATCAGTTAGAAGAATTCTATTAATACATTTTACTTGAAGTGATAAAATATTAACAATAAGCAGAAATGTGAAAATATATGAGGCTTTAGAAAAAGTCCTCAAAAGAGTATTATCTCAGCAATGAAACCAATTTAGCCTTATACTAAAGGCTGTTTGAGTTCTACCAAAGTCTAAAAGCAAGCCTCAAAAAGATCAAACCAAGTCCAAACAATACAATTGCATCTAAGAAAAAAATGTAAAGGAACAACAAAATTGGGCACCAAACAAGTAAAATTTACAGTGGTTGGCATCCAATCAAAAATCACCAGACCTGGAAAGAGGCAGGAAAATGCCTCCCATACTAAAGAAAAAAGCTATCAAGAAAGAGACCCATGAGTGACACAGATGATACAGTAAGTAGAAAAGGACAAGATAACACTTATAACTATACACAGTAGGACCAAGAAAGTAGAGGACAGTCTGAGAATGTTAAGGATAATACGCATGTAAGATATTTTTAAAAGACCTAAATCCAATATGTAGAAGTAGAAGTGAAATAAAACAATGTATGCTATTTATAGCATATTAGAAATTGCACATGACTGGTAGGTAAACTTGAAGACACAGGGAAGAACAAAGCATCAATGACCTATGGAACAAAGCAAAAACAAAACAAAAACATCTAATATAAATGCAATTAGGAAAAGGGGGAATAGGGAAAAACAAAATTGAAGAAATAATAACCAAAATTTTTTAAAAGTCGATTCAAGCTATAAACCCACAAATAGAAGGAACTAAACAAAGTCTAAGAAACACAGAGAAAACTATACCAAGGCACATCATTTAAATTCTTGAAGCCAATAATAAAGAGAAAAATCTTAAAACTAGACAAAGAAAAATACATTACATAAAGAAGAAAGAAGATAAGAATAACAGCTGACTTCTCATTGGAAACAAGGCAATTTAGAGACAGAAGGGTAACATGTTTAAAGTATTGAAAGAGAAAAGAAATTGTCAACTTAAAATTCTTTACCAAGTGTAAATATCTTTTAGACAAAATTTTTTTTTAGACAAATAAAAACTGAAATAATTTATCAATAGCAGACCTCAAATGCATGAAATGTTAAAGAAGATCCTAAAGGCACAAAGGAAATGATACCAGAACTAACTTTACATACAAAAAACAAACAAACAAAAAATCTTTTTACTATGGAATAGTAAAACTATTCACTATGGAAACAGTAAGTACATAGAGAAACAGACAATACTTTTTAAGTATTAAAATATTTTTAAATTGGCTATTTCCAGCAAAAATAATAACAATATATTATGGGGATCGTAATATATCTAGAAATAAAAAAATGTATGCCAGTAATAGTAAAAAGAAATAAAAAATAAAAAAAATTAAAAATCTGACGGGAGAAATAAAAAATCTGTATATTGTTGCAAGATTCTTATAGAAGAGATATAATACGACTTGAAGGTAGATACTCATTTTAAAAAAAACCCATGACACAAAGCTACAGATAATAAAATAAAGTAACAATAAGATAAAATTCTAAAAATACTAAATTAACCCAAGAGGAAAAAAAAAGAAGAATTGATGGAGCAAATAAAAAAAGTAATAGTGAGGCTCGGCACCTGTGGCTCAAGTGGCTAAGGTGCCAGCCACATACACCCGAGCTGGCAAGTTTGAATCCAGCCGGGGCCTGCCAAACAACAATGACGACTACAACCAAAAAATAGCTGGGCGTTGTGGCAGGTGCCTGGTCCCAGCTACTTGGGAGGCAGAGGCAGGAGAATTGCTTGAGCCCAGGAGTTGGAGGTTGCTGTGAGCTGTGATGTCACAGCACTCTGCCCAGGGTGACAGCTTTGAAGCTCTGTCTCAAAAAAAAAAAAAAACCAAAAGAACGTAATAGTGAGATGGCAGATCTCAACCTGACCATGTCATTAAACACAATAAATTAAAACAGGATAAATACCTAGATCAATGATTTTCAACTGGTGTGCCATGAGAGGATCTTAGGTATGCCACAAACATTTTTAAAAATCATTAATTACATTATTCTTAACAGAAGTTCAAAGCACAGTACAACATTTTTTTACTCTGCTTTTTTATCAACATAATTTAAATGTGCACGAAATTTAACTATAGGTTCAAGTGTTCCGTGAACTAAAAAAAGTTGAAAAACACAACTCTAGATGGAAGGAAGAAACTGTTAGACAGGATTAAAATCAAAAAGCAAGTTCCAGCTATAAGATGCCTAAGAGAAACTCATTTTAAATATAAAGACACAAACAGGTTAAAAGTAAAAAAATGTAGAAAGATATACTACGCTGACACTAATCAAAATAAACAAGAAATGTCTATGATTAGACAAAGTAGATTTCAGAATAAGGAATATTATAAAGGATAAAGAGGGTTTTTTCACAATGATAAAAGTCAATTCAATTTATCAAGAGAACATAATATCCTAAATCTTTATGTACCTAGTAACAGAGCTTAAAAATATATCAATGCAGGAAATAACAAAACTAAAAAGGGGGGATAGACAAATTCACTGTTATAGTCATAGATTTTAACCAGCTTGTCTTACTGCATTCTTGCTGCTATAACAAAGTACCTCAGACTGGGTAATTTATAAATAATAGAAATGTATTTCTCACATTTCTGGAAGCTGGAAGTCCAAGATCAAGACACCAGCAGATTTGGTGTCTGGTGAAGGTTTGTGCCTTCTTGCTGTGTCCTCCCTCATATAATGAAAGAGCAAAAGGAATAAACCCCAGGTACTCATAGGCAGAACTGATGGAAGGGCAGAAAGGGCTTATCTAGTTCCCTCTAGCCCTTTAATAAGGGCATTAATTTACAGGGGTGTAAATTTACATCTATTTACAGGGGTGAAGCCCTCATGACCTAATCACCCCCCAAATTACCCACCTCCTAATACCTTTACTTTGGCATTTAAGTTCCCACATATAAATTTTGGAGGGGAGTGGATTAAAGATGGTGGCTGAGTAACAGCTTCGCTGTAACTGGGCTTGGCGAATCTGGGGAGACAAGACTCCAGACATCTCTGGCCGGTGGGACCTGCCTACGATCATCCCTTTGAGGATACAGAGAGCCAGCAAGGGACTTCTGGACCCCAGGAGGAAGACAAAAACAGTGG
>CAUYPK010027315.1:0-44086 GCA_963574355.1 Loris lydekkerianus
GAAAACCCCAGCAATTCAATTACAAAACTCCTAAAAGTGATCAAGGAATACAGCAGCTCCTCAGGATACAAAATCAATACTCACAAATCTGTAGCCTTTATATATACCAGTAATAGTCAAGGTGAAAAAACAATCAAGGACTCTATTTCCTTTACCCTAGTGCTAAAGAAGATGAAATATCTGGGATTATACCTAACAAAGGATGTGAAAGATCTCTGTAAAGAGAACTATGAAACTCTAAGAAAAGAAATAGCTGAAGATGATAACAAATGGAAGAATATACCATGATCATGGCTGGAAAGAATCAACATTGTTAAAATGTCTATACTACCCAAAGCAATCTACAGATTTAATGCAATCCCTATTAAAGCACCTCTGTCATACTTTAAAGTTCTGGAAAAAGTAGTACATCCTTTTATATGGAAACAGGAAAAACCTTGAATAGCCAAGACATTGCTCAGAAATAAAAACAAATCAGGAGGAATCATGCTTCCAGACGTCAGACTATACTATAAATCTATAATGATCAAAACAGCATGGTACTGGCACAAAAATAGAGAGGTAGATATTTGGAACAGAACTGAAAACAAAGAGGTGAACCCAGACACTTATCATCATTTGATCTTTGAGAAGAAATATCAATTGGGGGAAAGATTCCCTATTTAACAAATGGTGCTGGGTGAATTGGCTGGCAACTTGTAAATGACTGAAACTGGACCCACACCTTTCTCCTCTAACACAAATTGACTCTCACTGGTTAAAGGACTTAAACTTAAGACATGAAACTATAAAAATTCTTGGAGAGAGTGCAGGGGAAACACTTGAAAAAATTGGCCTGCGAGAATACTTTTTGAGGAGGACCCCTCGGCAATTGAAGCAAAATCAAAAAAAATCACATCATAACAAAGATATTTGTACCAGAATGTTTATTGCAGCCCTATTCATAATTGCTAAGTCATGGAAAAAGCCCAAGTGCCCATCAATCCATGAATGGATTAATAAATAGTGGTATATGTACACCATGAAATATTATACAGCTGTAAAGAAAGATGGAGACTTTACCTCTTTCATGTTTACATGGATGGAGCTGGAACATATTCTTCTTAGTAAGGTATCTCAAGAATGGAAGAAAAAGTATCCAATGTACTCAGCCCTATTATGAAACTAATTTATGGTTTTCACATGAAAGCTGTAACCCAGTTACAACCTAAGAATAGGGGAAAGGGGGAAGGGATGGGAGGGAGGGGGGAGGTAGGCAGAGGGAGGGGGATTGGTGGGATTACACCTGCGGTGCATCTTGCAAGGGTATATGCGAAACTTAGCAAATGTGGAATGTAAATGTCTTAGCACAATAACAGAGAGAGTGCTTGGAAGGCTATGTTAACCAGTGTGATGAAAATGTGTCGAATGGTCTATGAAACCAGTGTATGGTGCCCCATGATCACATTAATGTACACAGCTATGATTTAATTAAAAAAAATACATTACTTGGATCTGATCAAACTAAAAATCTTCTGCACTGCCAAAAACACAGTAAGTAAAGCAAATAGACAGTCCTCAGAATGAGAGAGGATTTTTTCAGGTTATATTTCCAACAATGGTCTAATAACCAGAACCCACAGAGATCTCAAACTTATTAATAAGAAAAGAACAAGTGATCCCATTTTATTGTGGGCAAGAGACACGAACAGAAGCTTCTCTGAAGAAGACAGGCGCACAGCCTACAGACACATGAAAAAATGCTCATCATCTTTAATCATCAGAGAAATGCAAACCCAAGCCACTTTGAGATATCATCTAACTCCAGCAAGAGTAGCCTACATCACAAAATCCCCAAACTACAGATGTTGGTGTGGATGTGAAGAAAAGGGAACACTTCTGCACTGCTGGTGGGAATGCAAGCTAGTACACTGCTTTTGAAAAGAAGTTTGGAGAACACTCAGGGATCTAAATGTAGATCTATGGTTTGATCCTGTAATTCCTCTTCTAGGTGTATATCCAAAAGTTCAAAAATCACTTGGCAACAAGGATATTTGCACCAGATTGTTCACTGCAGCTCAATTCATAATTACAAAGTCTTGGAAGAAGCCCAAGTACCCATCAACCCATCAATCGATTAATAAATTATGGTATATGTATACCATGGAATACTATGCAGCATTAAAAAAGATGAAGACTTTACCTCTTTTATGTTTACATGGATGGAGCTGGAAAATATTCTTCTTAGTAAAGTATCTCAGGAATGGAAAAAAATATATCCAATGTATTCAGTACTACTATGAAACCAATTTATAATCACTCACACTTTCATATGAAAGATGAATCCCAACTATAGCCCAGGATGAAGGAGGAAAGGAGAGGACGATGGGGAGGGAGGGGGGGTTATTTGATAGGGGGAAGGTTAATGGTGGGACCACACCTATGGAGCATATTGCAAGGGTATAAGTCAAATCTATCAAGTATTAGAACACAAATGTCTTAGCACTGTGATTATGTAAATGAGGTGAAAACTATGTTAATTAGGATGTAAGCACTCCAATTTGTACAAATAATCAACACATTGAATCCCACAAAGACATAAATGTATTCATGATCTATGTATGTATGACTTAAAAAAAAAAAGAAAAGAATCAAAAGTGATGAAAATGAAAGCAAAATAATAATAGAGAAAAGTCTATGAAACAAAAGCTGGTCCTTGAAAAGATCAATAAAATTGACAAATCTCTGGCAAAACTGACAAAGAAAAAAAGGGGATACAAATTATTATGTTGGGTATGAAACAGAGGACATCATTACAGACCCTGCAGGCATCAGAAGGTTAATAAGAAAATACTATGAATAACTCTACACACATAAGCTTGGCAACTTAGATGAATGGGATGATTTCTTGAAAAGCACAAACCACTGCAACTCACCTAAAATGAAATAGATCATTTGAATGGCCTTAGAACTATTAAAGAAATTAAATTCATCATTTAAAAACTCCATAGAACCCACTGGCCCAGGGGTTTTACTAGAGAATTCTATCAAATGCTTATAAATCAATTAACACCAATTTTATACAATGGCATCCAGAAACTAGTAGAGGAAGGAAGGGTCACTTTCTAATTCATTTTATGAGGCCAGTATTACCCTGATACTAAAACCAGATGAAGACACTATGGAAAATGAAAATTATAGTCCAATATTCCTCATGAATATAGACATAACAATGGGTAAGAAAATATCAGCAAATAGAATTCAGCAACATGAAAAAGAATTATACACTATGACCAAGTGGAGTTGATCCCAGGGGTGCCAAGTTAGTTTATTATTCTAACATCAATCAATGAAATTCACCACATTAACAGGCCTAAAAGAAGAAAAATCGCACGGTTATTTCAATTGCTGCAGAAAAGTCAAGCACAAAATTCAACACCCGTTCATGATGAGAACTCTCAAAGGGAGTAGAGGGAAACTTCCTCAATTTGATAAACACATTTACAAAAGAACTTGCAGTTAACCTCATAACTTAGCAATGAAAAAAATGCTTTTTCTCTAAGATCGTGAATAAGGTAATATAAATTCTAGCCTGTGCATAAGGCAATAAAGGGGACAAAACACATGGAGAGATATTTTACCAAATAATATACATGGATGTCAAATAAATGCACAAAAACATGTTCAATGTCATTGTCCATTAAGGAAATGTGAATTAAGACCAATATTAGATATCATCACATACCTCTCATAATAGCTAAAATAAAACCGAAAATAGCCTTAATATCACGTGCTGGCCCAGATGCTAAGAAATTAGATCTACAAGGTTTCTTGAAAGTCATACACAGGAAAAATTACAACAGATATCTTGGAAGATGTTCACCATGAATGGGAGAGAAAACTTTGAGTGTGTGTAAAAAGAGGTAGCCAAGGATGGCACCTGTGGCTCAAAGGAGTAGGGCACAGTAGGGGTGGGTTCAAACCCGGCCCCAGCCAAATTCTGAAAAAAAAAAAAAAAAAAAAGGAGATAGCCAACATAGGGAGAATGTTTTTTAAATATTTTGTAAAATTTTGTAGTGAATGCTTTGTAAATAAAGGTACTTTTAGCTACAATCTCCGTTTTCTCCGATGTTTGTAACTTTTGCGATACCCTGTATATTTCTGGTGAGAATGTAAAATGGCACAGCCATCCTGGAAACTCAGCAAATGTGAAATGTAAATGTCATGCCACGGTGACTGGGAAAATGCTAGGAAGGCTATGTTGAATATTGGGATGATAATGTGTCAAATGGTTTATGAAGCTAGTATATGATGCCCCATGATCATATCAATGTACACAGCTATGATTTAATAAAAAAAAAAAAAAAAAACCCTTCCAGAAAAAAAAAAAGAAAAGAAAAGAAAAGAGTTGGGCAATTTCTTAACAAATTTGAGTGTCTTAGTCTGTTTGGGCTGCCTGCTATAACAAACTACATAAACTGGGGTTCTTAAATAGTGAACATTTATGGTGTACGGTACCTGTGGCTCAGTGAGTAGGGTGCTGGCCCCATTACCGAGGATGGTGGGTTTAAACCCAGCCCCAGCCAAACTGCAACAACAACAACAACAACAAAATAGTGAACATTTATTTTTCATAGTTTTACAGCAGCGGTTCCCGTGGCATTAGGAACCAGTGGTTCTCAACCTACCCTTTAATATAGTTCCTGTGGGTCGCAATGCATAGGTTGAAAACCACTGTTCTAGAGGCTAGAAAGTCTAAGATCAAGGACAGATTTGGTGTCCTGTTTCACAGGTGAGCCTTCTTTCTTTTCTCACAGAGAGGAGCTCTGCTTTCATGACTTAGTCGCCACTCCAAGCCCCCACCTCCTGACACCATAGCACTGGGGATTAGGTGTCAACATGTGAGTTTGGGTGGGGACACAAACATTCAAACCAGAGCACTAGGATACACTTTTCATGTGACCTAGCAATTATATTCTTTGCCATTTATTCCAAGGAAATGAAAACATGTTCACACAAAAACTTAGATGATTCTTCAGAGCAGCTTTATACATAATAATCCAAATCTAGAAACAACCAAATTGCCATACATGAGACAATGGTCAAACACACTGTAGTACCAAAAAGAACAAACAATTGATATAGGCAACAAACTGGATGGCTGTCAAGAGCATTATACCGAGTTTTAAAAGCCAGTCTCAATCGGTCACATGTTGTATGATTCCACTTACATAGAATTCTCAATATTACAAAATTGTGGAGAGGGAGACAAGACCAATGGCAGGGGTTAGTGACTGGTGGAGACAGGAGGGGCAGACAGGTAGCAGGGAGTATGACTTTAAAGGGGTCGCACGAGGGGGAACTTTGTTGTTATGGAACAGTTCTGTATCTTGGTCATGGCTGAGCTTACATGAATCTACCTCTATGACAAAATGGCTTAGAAATACACACATCCACAGGCTGTATCAACATAGATTTCTTGGTTGTGATGATTTTTTTTGAGACAGAGGCTTGCTCTGTCACCCAGGCTAGAGTGCAGTGGCATCATCATCACTCACTGCCACCTCAAACTCCTAACCACAAGTGATAACTCCTGCCTTGGCCTCCCAGAGTGCTAGGATTACAGGTGTGAGTCACTGTGACCAGCCCTAGTTTTGAAATTAGTTAGGCAAGATGTTAACCACTGGGGAAAATCAGGGGACAGAAACATGAGACAGAGATATGAGACATCTTTAACTGGATATAAATCTATGATTATTTCAAAATACAAAATAAATAGTTTTGAAAAATGTTTTGCCATTGCTTTCTGGCCTCTGTAGCTTCTGGGGAGAAATCTATGGTTCTTTAAAAAACTGTAATTCTACAAGTAATATGTCATTTATTGTTAATGCTTTCTTTCTTTTTTATTTTCTGAGACAGAGTCTCAATTTGTTGCCCTCTGTAAGAGTGCTGAGGCATCACAGCTCACAGCAACCTCAAACTCTTGGGCTTAAGGGATTCTCTTGCCTCAACCTCCCAAACACCCAGCTATTTTTTCTAGAGACTAGGTCTTGTTCTGGCTCAGGCTAGTCTTAAATTAGTGAGCTCAGGCAATCCACCCGCCTCGGCCTCCCAGAGTGCTAGGATTACAGGCGTGAGCTATTGCACCCGACTTGTTAATGTTTTCAAGATAATTCATTTGTCTTTAGTTTTCAATAGTTGGATTATGATGTCTCAGTGAAGATTTATTTGAATTTATTTTGTTTGGGCTTCTCTGAGCTTATTGAATCAAAAGTTTGCATCTTTTGCCAAATTTGAAAGTTTTTAGCCATTTTTCTTCAAATATTTTTTTCAGTTCTCATTCTTTATCTTCTCTTTCTGAGACTTTGATGATACAAATATTAAACTATCATTTTCTGTTTTCATGCGTCATTTGGAGACATTCTTGCTTTCCTAGAATTTCCTAGAATTCTCAACTTTTTGCAAAGTCTGCGCCCTGGGTCTCCAGCCTAGACAAAGTGCTGTATGCTCACATGCTCTGCAATGACTCTTGGCTTTGCAAGCCCATTTGACCCACATGATCAAAGTGAGATTTTTGTGGACCTTTATCACTCTCAGTATTAATTTCTTGTTGAAAAATATTCACGTTCCCAGTAACTGTCCTATTCAAGGTCCCATATCCCTCACCTAAGAACGGTGTGCTCCCCCTGTGCTACTCACTCCTCCAACAACCTCTCCCAACAGAGGGACTCAGCACTTCACCTTCATCATTTCATTCCCTCCATTTTCAACCAAATGATTCCCCTCTTCCCAACCAAACTCTAGTTTGCTACCCCAAGGATCTTTTTGCTCTCTTGAGTTTCTTGCTCCAAACTTTATCCCCTCACCCCTTCCTCTTCTGCTTATAGACTTCCTTAGGCACCTCCCAAACTTAAGCAATGAAGACAACAACAGCATCACCTGCAAACTTCCCTTGACCTTGCTCTTCTTTGCAGCTGATGCTCTCCTATTGAAATTGTTCTGACAGAACAGACAATTCTCAGTCACCCAAACCAAGAGTCTCTCTGCACTGGTCAGCCCTGTTGCCCTGTTACTGACATGATGCCCCTGCTTTCCTCTGCATCCATGCGCTTACCTCTTTTCCCTGGTCTTATCCTCCTTCTTCCATACTAGATACTCATTGCTTTTTGTCAGTTTTTCATGGGGTCTTTTATTGGGGGTACAATGGACACACAGTAAGGTGCACAAATCTTAAAAGGAGAGAGCTGGGCGAATTTTTGCACATGTGTGACTCCCACCATGAATGGGACATAGCTGACTTCCAGAAGCTCCTCTGTGTCCCTTCTAGCCAATCCACCATTCTCTCCTGCTCTTCAATAATCACTGCTGTAACTCTTATCCACGTGGATTATTTTCGCCTGTTCCAGAACTTTATATAAATGGAATGACATAGTGTGTTCTTCTTTTGTGTCTGGTTTCTTCCATACAACATGGTGCCTGGCAGGTTCCCTGTGTGTTTGTGTATGCTTGTGGCTCCTTCCTCTTTACTGGTAGGTGTCCAGTGTGGGACAAAGGCACCATGTGCTTATTCATTCCACTGCTGAGGGGCATTTGGGTTTCTCCCTTAGGTGTTTTGTGAATTCAACACCCCTCAGGATTTGTCTTCAACTACTTTCATGTTATCTTACTTTTCTTCAGAATGATCAAAAAAATTAAGCATTCAGCCTTGCACGGTGTCTGCCTTTTCCTGCAGCCGAGGCAGCAGTGGCCCCACTTTCTGACATCAGGAGGTTAAGTCAAGTCATCAGTCAAAACACACAAGGAAAGGAAGTGGAAGTCAGTATGAAGCAGTGTGTGACTGAGCAATTGCAAGTTTGGGGAGGCCTGAAGGGGAGTTTTGGGGCCAGGCTCAGACCTGTCAGGCTTTTTAGGTGGGGTCCTGGGCGAGGGGCAGCAGGCGCCCCAGACAGCCTGTGGCTGAGCTCCCTGGGGCTCTGCGAGTCTCTTGCTGGGCTTGGGCTCCCTGGCCTTCCGCCCAGTGTCCCGAGGCAACCGAAATGAGAGCCCAAGAGAGCCAAGAGCTACAAGGTTGTTTTTCTAAGACTTACAGTGGATTATGTCATCCACCCAAGCCTGTTTGCCCTGGGGAGGAACCTCAGATAGACCTTCTGAGAGGAGGAAGGGAAAGATGTGGAGAAGGTGGAGCTGCAGGACAGCCTGGTGCAGCTGGGGACGAACCTCTGACAGCAAGTAGCTGGGCGACTGCACAAGGAAACCCAGATGGGCAAACTGAGTTATGCTTGAGAGAGCTCGAGGGCTGTGCAGCTGTGTGTTTATGTGAATACAATCAAGGGAAAGGGGAACAATCCGGGAGAGAGACACCAGAGAAAACCCCAAGAAGCCACGAAACCTAGACATGAACTGCCGATCTGGTAATGACCGGGTGTGCTGTGAAGTTGGTGTTTATCCCAAGCAAAGCTAGTGCTTTCTTGAGATCTGGTGACAATTTGGGGCACATATATTTAGGGAGAAGGGCAAGCCTTGGGAAGAGGTTTTGAGTCAGGAGACTTGGGGCTGAGTCTCAGCCATGTCGTGCCCTGCTGTCCAGCTTTGGGCAACCCTCTGCCCCTCCCCCTGCAGATCCCTGCCTGTGAGTGGCAGTGAGTGCCTCCAGCCACACTGGCCCTTCTGGGCCTAAGAGGTCTAGCTTCTCAGGCCCTGCCTGGCTGAGACTCTGGCTGGACTTCATAGGGTCCTTACCAACACATATCTGAGCCACACCCCATTGCTTTTGAGATGTACTCAAAGCCCGGGCAAAGTTTGGTTTTGTTCCTAACGTCTTAGTGCAGAAGAGAGAGAATCATTTTAAAGACGAATCCTCAAAGGTTTCTCTGATTATAGGGCATTTATTTGCTTGATTTTGAACAATTTATTCTGGCCCACAAAGTTCTATCTTGGAAAGAACCAGTGGCTCTGATGTTCTCAAGTGATGCTGGTTTTAGATGCTCATGGCTCACCAATACGAGGCAAAGAAACTGCCAGCCAGGCTGGAAATCATAAGGGTTGAATGTAGGAGTCCAGCGTTTTGAAGATCCTTTCAAAAGCTCCCTGAAAGAGGTGGTCACAGTGAGCACGATGAATTCTCACACTTAATCTTAGCTGAAAGGCCAAAGCCAGTGAGCCTGATGAATTCTCGCCTGGGGAATGAAGGTGAAACCTAAGTGTCCTAAATGCTCCGCCAGCCGCTCTGTGGGTCTTGCTCTTCCCAGACCCAGAGTCACTGCATCTTAAATGACTAGCCAGAGCAGAGGTATTTGTGAACAAATTGTGGCATAATCAAAAAGGGATCTTGCATGACAAAGATGCTGGTGCTGTGAAGAACACAAGCAATAACATTTCCAATCGCATATTATTTGAAATATGTATGTGTAAGTACATCACTAGTTAAACAGGTATTTGACTATTCTATCTACATTCCTAAAAGTTGATCAAGATACCACTTATATGTTTTCTCATTGAGAAGGTCACATGCGCAGTTATCTTAAAGTCAGCATATATTATGTTCTATACGGTTCTATTTTGGTTCTAGATACCAAATGCGGTCTGCTGAACCAGCATCCAGGTGTGTGTGTGTTGAAGGTGGTAGAAGGAAGGCAGAGTGGCTGTCTCGGGGTGCCTGGAAACAAAGAGTGGCAAATCTGTATTTGGTGTCTTTCCTTTTTTTTCCCTTCTTCCTCACTGGCTACTGTCTTTTGTAAAGAGTTCCAAGTCCTCATGCATGGAGAATAGTCAATGGGCGAGGAAGGCCCAGACCCTGCCTGGGGATATGGAGGGGAACTTTTGTCTCTAAAGTTTAGCTTGGAGCTAGGCAATCCCAGCACTTTGGGAAGCCAAGGTGGGAAGATCGCTTGGATGAGGAGTTTGAGACCAGCCTGAGCAAGAGTGGGACCCAGGCTCTACAAAAAATAATGATAATAAAAAATTAGCCACACATGGCTTGTAGTCCCAGCCACTTGGGTGACTGAGCTCAGGAGTTGAAAGTCATAGTGAGGTGTGATCCTACCACTGAATTCTAGCCCCGATGACAGAGTGAGACCCTGCCTCTAAAAAGCAAAGATGAAAATAAAAATATTCTACTTGAAGGATGAGGTTTGCCATCCCCAGTTTTCCTTGGACCATAGCTGACTCTCCATTTGTAAGGGGCCTGATCTTCTAGTTGGAAGATGAGGCAAGGAGACAGGTTGTTCTCTTTTTCCAAAATAAAGAACTTTAGTCACTGCACTTCCCCAAACCAGGCCTTCCCTGCAGGCATATCTTCTGGTTCAGAAGCTGCCCAAGAGGAGCAGTGAGGGTTACCTCAAATCCCATCTCCCAGGTCCAGCTTTCCAGAGATTAAGTGTCAGTTTATCTAAAAAGGAGCCACGAGTCAGGCAAAGTCCTACTGTGACATTATAGAGGACACTTGCGTGATTGGCTCCCACTAGCAGCTGTCCACAGGACATGGTCAGGAGTGTGGTACTCTGTGGAGGGCACCATGGTTAGACCATTGATGTGGTGCAGAATCTAACCCAGGAGCTTGCAGAGGCAACCGAGATGGGCCTGATCTGAGGATTTCTCCTCCCACTGCTCCTGGCAGTGCAGGGGCTCCCTCCCTTGGTCTGGATTCTCCACCCTCAGCATTGGGAGTATCCTGCCAGAGTTACTGTGCGCTTCGGTCTTGGGTTCTTGGTTTATCAGCGCATGGTAATTGCAGCCATAGAAAACATGGGGAAAAGCTGCATAACAAGTCACCACAAGCTCTCTGGCAATATCTCCCAGGCACTTCCTTCCAGAAAGAAATGCTCCTCTCCCAAAGCAGGTTTCTTTTGAGCATATCCCAGCCTGGCCTGGGTGGGTCCTCTGTGTCTTTCTATACTGGGTTCTGGGCATGTGTGCCAACTGTGAAGACACATCCCAGGCCACGGCTGGGAGACTGTTTACAGCAGGGCAGCTCATCCTCTGTAAGGCCAAAACTGAAACAACAACAGAAACAACATAAAACCCCCTTTCTGAACCACAACTCTGGCTTGGAGTGTAATTTTTGAGAATATACTTCTCCATTCCTTGAATGGTTACCATTGTCTTTATGGTCCTGCTATTTCTGTTATTTCTGTAGAACACTACAGAAACTCCTTTTCCAAGAAATGAGATAGTTCTCAGTCACCATGTTTACTGAATCTCCTGTTTTAGTTGTATCTGGAGGGGATCAAACTTTGGAGCCTTCTGAAATAATCAGGGTTTCTGACGAGCCTTGTGGGCCAATGTGTCTTGTTACCATATTCCAACAAAGTGGACTAACTACCCATCACATCAAAACCTTGAAGCCTCACTCAGTCCTCTATTCCTTGATATTTTCTCTCCTTTCCCCTAGGATCATCATGATGGTCTGAGAAATGGAGTTTCCACCCAGCAGCCGAGATCTGGAAATCAGAGTAATGTGAAGTGGACCAAGTCCACTCTCCCTACCTATACACAGAGGGTATTATTATGGTAGCCCTGTGTTACTTTTCAAAGTTGAATTGAAGCTGCCATTATGGTCAAGTCTACCAAGACATACTATCCACTTCCATTTTACTTGTAATTTGTACACTTTGGGGGAACGATTGATTTTACCTCCGACAAGATCTCTTAAAATGTGTATGCATTTTTTTTGTGAAGCCCCTTTATAAGCATGTGTGTGCAAAACTCCAGGCCAATTTGAGGAAAGAGTTTCCATTGTGCTGTAAGGCCTAAGGTGGACACAGCCCAGGCTGAGTACTGTGGTACAGTGGGAGTAAAGAGGGTCTACAGCCACACAGCCCAAATCATGGTTCCATTAGTCATGAGATGTGATCTTATACTTCATATGCTCACTGAGTCTCAGTTTCTTCATCTGTAAAATGGACTGTTGTGAGGATGGAGATAACATGTGACCACATATTGTGGGATCAATAGGCAGAGAGGTCATCATCATAGTTCCTGGGTTATAAACCGTAATTTCCAGCTAACATCCTTACTGAGCCAAAGTAATGTTAGGTCTAAATTTTTCAGGCTTTGGGTCATGTCTGTAAAGAGTGATACACTGTACACTATTGCCAGCAAAGGCTGTAGATTCTTCCCCGTGTGTGAATACAGACATGCATGTACACAAGCGCTCCTATAGACAATGAAATCAATCTTCTCCTGCATCTCTGTGGGATAAAGAAAGCATGGAGAAAATATTTATTTTGTCTTTTTAAGGATCCCACTATCAGGTTAGCTACCCTTTGATTACCAAGACATTTGAGAGTTTGAAAACATACACATTCTCTCTCTCTCTCATATACACATGCTCACACACACACGACAACTACTTGGAGGCACCAGAGAGTACATAAAATAGGCAGATTCAGGAGGAAAGTTGACACTTGGAAAAAAGAATGGCAGATGACTCAGATGTTGGAATTAAATATTAAAATATTAATTAT
Organism: Loris lydekkerianus; assembly: GCA_963574355.1. NCBI lineage: Eukaryota > Metazoa > Chordata > Mammalia > Primates > Lorisidae > Loris > Loris lydekkerianus. Next base: position 12,444 of record CAUYPK010027315.1, read on the forward strand.
ATTTTTAAATACTCGCAGCAAAAATTTGGGAAATAAAAGTAGAAAAATGATCCCATTTACAGTATCTTCACAAAAGGTAAATAGTCAAGAACAAACTTAAGAAAAGATGAATGAGACCACCAATTTGAAAACTATAAAATATTACTAAAAACATTACTGTACCATGTTCATAGACCGAAAGACTCAACATTCTCAAGATGTCAGTTCTCCACAAATTGATCTGCAGAGTTGCTACAATCTCAGCCATAATGAAAACCCTCATCAGTACCCACAATGCTAGCAGGAATCTTTTGTAGAAATTTATAAACTGATTCTAAATTTATATAGGCATAAAATACTTGAATATTTAAAACAATCTTGAAAAAGAAGAACACATTTGAGGTGCTCAAACTACCCAACTTTAAAATATAATGACACCAGCAATGTTGGTTTTATAATCAAGACAATATGGTACTGGCATAAAGACTGACAAATAGATCAGTGGATCTGGGGAGAGAGCTGGGAACAGGCCCACACTTACATGGTCATTTGGTTTTTGGCAAAGGTGGCAAAGCAATCCGTGAGAAAGGAAAAGCCTTTTAGAAATTGTGCTGGTTTAACTGGATTTATATATAAAAACAAACACCCAAACAAAACCTCAACTTCTTTCTCAAATTATGTACAAAAATTAATTCTAAATGAATTGTAGACTTAATACACAAGCCATACATTTTTAATGAAAAACATAGGAAAATATCTTCCTAACTTGGAAGCAATAAACATAAAAGGAAATAAATAAATTTGCCTCTATCAAAATTAAAAACTTCTGGTAAATGATACCACTGAGAAAATAAATAGGAAAGTCATATATTAGGAGAAAATATTTGCCATCCATCTGAAAAAAGAAAAACTGATATCCTATATATAGGAAGAACTTTTTCAATTCAATAATACAAAGATAAACAATCGAATTAAACAAAGATAAGAGTTTGAACATGCACTTCACAAAAGAAGATATACAAGTGGCCACTAGGGACATGAAAAGACACTCATCATTACTCATCAGGGAAATAGAAATTAAAACCACAGTAACATGCCACTACATACCTACCTAAAAACACTGACCAGCACCAAATATTAGTAAAGCTGTAGGAAGTTCTCATAAAATTGTACAGACACCTACCTTATGCTAGGGATTTTTCTCAGTTTACGTATGCTCACAAAATGATTCAGTGGAGTGGGAAATCTGGGACATCTCAGGTGTCCATCAGGAGGAGGATGGATGAGAAAACTATGGAAGGGGGCAGACCAGGATGGCCAAATAGAAATCCTGCAGCAATCACCCCCTGCATAAACTCCTAATTCAACACCTATCCATTCAAGCAAACATCTTCAGAAGAACCAAAAATCTGATGAGAAGTTATACTACCTGATTGTAGCATTAAGTCAGTGAAAGAGGCAGTAGAGAGGGTAGAAGAGATAGTCTTGCTTTGACTACGTCACCTCTTGCCCACCCCTGCCTGTGCATACCGAGTGGAGAAAGAATCTGTGTGTCCAGGGGAGGGGGAGTGCATGACCATGGGGCTTTGCCAGGGGAACATGGCACAGGGCAGACTTATGCTGGTGCCATGGAGGGAGAATTTTGACCAGCCCAGCCAGAAAGAAATCCTCTTCTCTGAAGCCCAAGGTCCCACTAGCTCTACCACCGGCAGAGAAAGAACAGCCTGGAATCTAGACTAAATTCATATGGCAGTTAGGTCACAAGGGCTGCAGTCCTTGAGCAATTCCTGTGATTGTGCTGGCTCAGAGCCAGTGGACTTGGGGTGCACGTGACCCAGTGAGACGCCAGCAGCTGCAGCCACACCAATGCCTGTGCACCCCTCCCCCAACTCCAGGCAGCACAGCTCAGGGAGAGTCTTCTTTCACTTAAGGAAAGGATAGGGAAGAGTTCAGAGAACTTTGTTTTGCAACTTGGGTACCAGCTCAGCCTCAGGAAATAAAGTACCAAGCAGACTCCTGAGGCCCATGAGTAGAGGTCTTACTTCCTGGACGGCATTTCTGGACCCTTCTATGCCAGAAGGAAGCATGTTACCTTGAAGGGAAGGACCCAGTCCTGGCATGATTCACAACCTGCTGACCAAAGAGCCCCTGGGCTTTGAACAAACATAAGTGGTAGCCAGCCAATAGTCACCACTGGCTTTGGGTGAAACTGGGCTTGCTTCAGGTGTGATCTGGCACTGGAGCCCACAAGGGAGTGTCCAACTCACTCCTCCCCCAACTTTAGCAGCTCAGCAGAAAGAGTGAGGGAAGAGAGTGAGAGACTTTGCCTGGTAATCTGGGGAATTCTCTTGTATTTTACCCAAGCTCCCCAAGGTGGTACCAACTAGAAGTCTGCAAAAGTGACAGTATTCTGAGTCTGGGGCACCTACAGTGCTTATGAGGCTACTGGGACCAAAGACATAGATCGTAATACTCAATTTCCTTTGAGTATGTGGAATGCCTTTTCAAGGAAGACAGATTCAAATAAGCCTAGACTGTGAAGATTAAAATAAATACCTAATTCCTTACTGTCCAGACATCAATGAACATCCACAACTATCAAGTGCATCCAGGAAGACATGACCTCACCAAACAAAGTAAATAAGGCATCAGTGATCAATCAATCCTAGAGTGATAGAGACATTTAAAAAAAAAAAAAGAATTTAAAATAGCTGTCCTGAAGAAGCTCAATGAACTTCAAGACAACACAGAGAAATAATTCAGAAACCTATCAGAAAAATTTAACAAAGAGATTGAAATAATAAAAAAGAGTAGAAATTCTAGAGCTTGAAATTCAATTGACAAACTGAGAAATGCATCAGTCTCTTAGCAGTAGAATTGATGAAGTAGAAGAAAGAATTAGTGAGCTTGAAGACAGGCTCTTGAAAAATACATGATCACATGAGAAAAAAAACAAAAAAGGATGGAACACACCTACAAGATCTAGAAAATAACCTCGAAAAACAAATCTGAAAGGTATTGGTCTTAAAGTATAGGGAGAGAGAAAAACTGAGGTAGAAAATTTATTCAAAGAAATGAGAACAGAGAACTTTCCAAACCTAGAGAAAGATATTAATATTCAGGTATAAGAAAGTCATAGGACACCAAGAAGATTTAACCCAAACATTCAATAATTAAGCTTCCAAAGGTCACAGATAAGGAAAAGGTCCTAAAGGAAGCAAGAAAAAAAACTGCATATAAAGGAATGTTAATACATCTGTCAGCAGACTTCTCAGTGGAAATCTTACAGGCCGGAAGAGAGTGGCATGACATATTCAAAGTACTAAATAAAAAAACCCTTAAACCTAGAATGCTATGTCCTACAAAAATATCCTTCAAATGTGAAGGAGAAATAAAGATTTCCCCAGACAAAAACTAAGGGATTTCATCAACACCAGACCTGTCCTACAAGAAATACTAAAAGGAGTTCTTTACTCTGAAGGAAAAGGATGGTAATGAACAACAAAAAAGTCTTCTCAATTACAATTCACTGTTAACAGCAAGGATATAAATACAGAATACTCTGTTGCTGTAATTGTGGTGTCTAAACCACTTATATCTTGAGTAGGAAGAGTCTAAGAGAAGTCTATCTATAATAACAACAACAACTGTTTGAGACATAGATTGTATAACAAGATATGGATGGAAATAACAAAAATTTTAAAAAGCCAGGGTAGGAGAGAGCTAGAAATTCTGTTAGATTTCTCTTTACTTATTTCTTGGAAACAAGAATTGGAGAACCTAGAAGAAAGGGATAAAATCCTAGGCATACAAACTACCAAGACTGAACCCGGAAGAATTCTAAAACCTGAATAAACTGATAACAAGTAATGAGATAGACACAATAATAAAAACTCTACCATCAAGAAAGCCCAGGACCCTATGGCTTCACTGCTGAATTCTACCAAACATTGACAAAGAACCAATACCATGCCTACTTAAACTATTCCGCAAAATCAAGGAGGAGATACTCCCAAACTCATCTATGAGTCCTGTACCACCTCAATACCAAAATCAGACAAAAACACAACAAAAAAAGGAACCATAGGTCAATATCTCTGATGAACACAGTTGCAAAAATTTTCAACAAAATACAGTAGAACCTCTCTAAGTTGACCGCCCAAGGTACTGTACCAAACTGTTCAACATACAGAGGTGATCAACACAAGGAGTTAGGCCCACTATACTGTTACATGCATGTGGTGCACATCTATGAAAATTTAAGGAGGTCAACTTAAGGAGGTGGTCAATGTAGGAGGTGGTCAACGAGGGAGGTTCTACTGAACTATTAAACCAAATTCAATAATACATTGAAAAGATTATTCATCACGATCAATTATGTTAAATGAAATAAGCCAAGCACACAAAGACAAATCTTGCACAGTCTAACTCATATGTGGGAGCTAAATACTAAAAACAATTGATGTGATGAGACAGAGAGTAGAATGACGGTTACCAGAGGCTGGGATAAAGTGGAGATGGCTAATGGGGGCAAAAATGCAGTAAGATAGTTAGAAAGAATAAACAATATTTTCTAGTACCACAAAGTGACTATAATCAACAATAAGTTAGGGTATCTCTTAAAATAACTAAAAGAGTGGAATTGGAATGTTCCTAACACAAAGAAGTGTTAAATGCTTGAGGTGATGACTATCCCAATTACCCTGATTTGGTTAATTCACATCATATACCTCTATTCAAAACATCACATGCACCCTGTAAAAATATACAACTACAATAGAACCTCTGTAGGTTGACCACTCAAGGGATTGTAATGAATAGGTAAACAGATGGAGGTGATCAACATAAGGAAGTTGGCCTATTGTACTGATACCCACATGACTGGTCTAGGAAAATTAGGCCAACTTAAAGAGGTGGTCAGTGTAGGGAAGCTCTACTGTATTACAGACCCATAATAACTCAAAAATAAAAGCTTTTTAAAAAAGAAAACTGCATTATCTTTAGACAATGGAATGCTACTCAGCAATGAAAAGGAGTGAATAGTGGATATTCAACAGGAGTGGGTTTCAAAAACATTATGCTGAACAAAAAAAGTCCTGCCATAAACAGGCACACACTTTATGTATTAATAGAATCTCTAGAATAGGAAAGACTAATCTATGGTACAAGAAAATCAGTACTGTGGTTGCTCCTTGGAAAGGGCCTAGAAGAACAGAAGAAGGCAGCCAGGAATTTTCTGAGGCAATGGCAAGATTCTTTATCTTGACATCTCGGGTGGTACACCAATGCACACACCAGGGGTACACAGGTATGCCTTTATCAAAAGTCGCCTCAGGTACATTTAAGAAGTGTGTACTTCAGCGTCTGCAAATTCTATATCTAAAACGACCCCTGTAAGTTCAACACAGCAAATATTTTGAGCACTTAAAAATCTGATAAGAAGAATACCAAAACAGACATAGAAGAGATTAAACTTTAGAAAAGAAATGAAGTTCTCACACTTGTAATCCCAGCACTCTGGGAGGCCAAGGTGGATGGATCGCCTGAGCTTACAGGTTTGAGACCAACCTGAGCCAGAGCGAGACCTCATCTCTAAAAATAGCTGGGTGTTGTGGCAGGCGCCTGTAGTTCCAAATACTTGGGAGGCTGAGGCAAGAGACTTGCTAGAGCCCAAGAGTTTGAGGTTGCTGTGAGTGATGATGCCACCGCACTCTACCGAGGGTGACAAAGTGAGACTCTGTCTCCAGGAAAAAAAAAAAAAATTGAATAACTATCGATTTCTCCAATTTAGTTCCCATGTTTTTTCTTAGTCTAAGAAGGATGTTAGCAGTGGCACCCTCTGGGAGGAATAATGGGGAAAAGGGAAATACAATGTTTCCACTTCTCTAGTTGTTCACAGACATTTATTGGTGGCTAGAAATAATTTATTTTAAATTTAAGTATGTTGTGGTTCCTGGATGTACATGAGAAAAATACATGCGCCTTGCCCAAATCACTCAAGGGTTCTAAAAATAGTAAGGTACTTTTAGAGTATAAGGCTCTCTTTGATCTACTTTTTATTATTATTTATCCTAAGATGGATAAGGCCCAGTGAAGATCACAGGTACAAATGGCTTCCCCCACCTTCAAAAAACTTAAATGAGGATGGAAAAGGGCCCACAGGAAACTGACACCACAGAAGGGGTTTTAAATAATAAGTTTTGTGTGTGTATATGCTTGTATTACAGAGAAAACCCCTACAGACTCCTCTCTTGCTCTCCCTCTCTGCTGTTCCTACCCCGTACCCACTAATCCACCCAGCCCTGCTCAAACTCCCCAGACAAATCCTCTCATTCATGATACAGGGAAGTCAAGTGCAGTGAGTGTGGCCAGGGTAGAAGCCCCTGAGATGGATGTCAGAATGGACCCAGGCCGTCTCTGGGAACATGTTGGGGTCTTTGAGAAGCCTTTTGAGCCTTGTGTGCATGGGCAAGGCCACAAGCTACAGTGCTGCCTGTGTCTTTGGTGTGAGGAATCACCCCTGGCAAACCTGTTTCTTTTTGCTCCAAAGGTGCTCTTCCCACAGCTCTTCCCTCTGGCATCCAGGTTCACAGGCATGCCCTTGGTCTTCTCCCTCCCCTGGGCCCTAAAGCAGGGCTTATGTGATACTTGGATCCTCAGGCTGTTTTCCACAAGGGGGTCCCCTGCTGTTCCTGTAAGGGAGCAAATATGTGCAGAGGCCCTTGGAAGGTCAGTCACTGAGGCTCCTCCCCAGGTCCTGTGGGTAAGGGCAGAGGAAGAGGTGGAAGGCCAGGAGGAGGGTGTCCCCCATATAATGCTGTCTGCCTGTCCCTCACCATGACAGGAGCAGGCCCAAGCTCAAATGCAACCCCAGGGAGGGAGCATGATTTTGATACCTCGAGATTAAGCTTCCGCTCCAAGAAAATGAGGCCTTAGAGCAGAAATTTTATTCTGCTACCACCAAAATGAAGAAGTCTGTGATTCTCACACCATGGAGCTGCCAAGTCAGGTTTTGACCTGGTGGAAACTTCATTAAAAAAAAAAAAAAAACATACACAAATAAAAATACAAAACCAAAACAGAACAGAATGAAACCACCAAAACAACAAAGATTAAAAACAAAAATCCCCTATGGTTTCTTTTTTGACTATAGTTTCATGTCCTATGGGAGACTAACAGGCACTTGCACTGGTTGGGGGTGGGGGGAGGATCCTGAGCTCACCCCAGGTTCCTTACTGCGTGACCCCAGGCAGATCACAGCCTTTCTGAGTGCTTGTTTATAATATGGACCCTTTCTCCACTCTGTCCCATGAGCACCAATTGCTCCAAGCTCCCTTGAGAGACCCAAAGACCCCTGTCAGAAGCCTAGTTTTGAAGGTGCCCCTTTCCTGGGAGAGTCATTTGGTATCATTGCAAGCAGGAAACACCAGCTGGAGAACAAAAAAGAGATTTAAAGGGCTTGCCTAAATGCAACACATTAATATATATATATAAAAAAAAACAGGATGTCTCCAAAGTCTTCATACATAGGGAAAGAATTGCATAACAACAGATATCTTGAAATGTGCTCACCCTGACTTGGGAGAGAAGACTGTGTGTGTGTGTGTGTGTGTGTGTGTAGAACAAGGCAGCCAACAGGTAAAAAATAGTTTGTAAAATTTTGTAATGTATATTTTGTAAACAAAAAAAAAAAAAAGGTACATTTAGCTACAATTTCCCATTTTCCTATATATGACAACTTTTGAGATACCCTGTATGTCACTGATCCCTCAAAAAGGCCCCGTTCATAGAGGGGTTGTGCGGGACTGAAAGTATTTGTAGCTTTAGTCTTCGCTTTAACTTTTGGAAAGTACAAAGGTACTATGTCCAGTAAGAGGCAGGTAGGGAATTCCTGACATTTGTTATCAGTTTGAAAAATGAAAACTCTACCCACAACACAGGAGTAACTGCAGCCTGTTACCAAGAGCACAGCCTTTACTTCTCAGAGCAGAAAAATGGCACTAACAGAGATTTCTGGCCTCCTTGACATAAAACAAAGTTAAAGGCAATATAATTTAAAACCGTCCTATTGACTTCATTGGATATAGTTCAGATTATGAAGTCACGGTACTGTTACGGAAAAGCAAACACCAGATTCTCTCTTTTATGGGCCCAAGAGCTAGGGTGGGGTGATGTGATGTGATAAATCATAACAAAAGGTCAGTTTTGATTTTCCATTCTCCGACTGAATGCAGCTTGATGCTGGTTTTGGCTAAACCAAATTTTTAAAATAAAATCATGTTGAAGGAATTATAAATAGGCTTTAGTAGTGAGAGAAGTTGCAAGGAGGTAAACAAGAAAAGTCACGTTCTAGGCATCTCATACGATGTTTAGTGTATGAAACCTAAGACTGTACCTGGTAGGCACCTAGAACATGTTTGTTGATTAGATGAAAAGGGCCCTCCATTTCTAGTTTGGACAGAATGGTATAAGTACTAAGCACTCAGTAGGCATTCAAATAAATCCTTTCTGTAAGCCGGTATGAAGAGACCTTGCCAGATTTTCTTCATCCCGTACTTACTTTCTTCAACTATTTATGTTCCTTTAATGGCTATTTCAGACATGAGAACTGACTTCCCTTATGACATGAGAGCGTAGGAATACGCCTGCTACCAGAGCTTTAGAAACTTGGTTCTCCAAAAGCACTACCACCACCATGCACACATAACACACAAACACGTGCACACACGCACAAAAGAAAAAACGAAGTGCGGACTGTACACATATGGTGCCACCTAACCTAAGTCCAAGGTCATCTACCCCTGACATGAAAGTTAGGTTCTTGGGCACGGCCACCAACCTCCCCCAGGGTGGTGGAAAGAGCCATCAGTGACTGTTTGGCTCAAGACCTTCTACACTGGCTTAACTTGTCTTCACCTCCATAATCCTCTTGCTTTCTAAGAAGTTTAAACCATCCCTTTGGAGTTTGGTCTCCTCATTCACCTCACTAACCATGCTGTTATACATATTAGCTCTCAATTTCATCTCCTGTCCCTCAACCACTGACACTTCTTCTAGATTCACTGTGACATGGTGATAATAATGTATCTCATGCGTCAGCTGTTCCTTATCTTCTAGATCCCGCATACACGGGGTCCGTCTGTTTTTAGTCACATGATCACTCAACACAGAACTCAGGCTCTCTTCAAGATAATTCAAGAGGCCCAGTGCAGTGGTTCATGTCTATAATCCTGGCACACTGGTGGCCAAGATGGGAGAATCCCTTGAACACAGAAGTTCAAGATCAGCCTGAGAAAGAGTGAGACCCTACCTCTATTTAAAAATTAAAAAAAAAAATTAAAAACTAAACAAAAGAGAGAAATATTAAAATAAAATAAAATAACCCAAGAGTTCACTTTTCCAAAGCCATTTGTGAGACTTTACAGCAGATGATGTGAGGAGATCAAGAAAGGGGTTAACTTTGCATACTCTAAGCCAACAAAATAAAACATTGGGCAATTTTCTTCTTTTCCAAAGTTCTTTCTCTTTTGTGCCCTTATCCCTGATCCTCTTCCCACTGGAATCTCCATCTTCAAAATCAACTCCCTATCTTCTCTTACATAGAGTAGCTCCTCAGTCCCTCTGAAACCTAGATACCTAGCCCTGACTTTCACCCAAATTGAGCTCAGTTCTTTCACTCATAAACTCTGCTCAACAAAGTGGGACCTTCCCCAAAGGAATCTCTTAAAATCTTCCTTGAAACATCACCTCCACTACCATGACTATCACTGCCATCACCACCACCACCATCATCAGTACCATCACTCCCACCATCGTCACCATTTACTGAGTGCTTCTCTTGTGTTAGGCAAAGTATTCAGAATTTACAGATATCATTATAATGATCTTATGAGATATTATACTTTTCACCTTATGGTGAGTAAGAACACAAGAATTGCGAGTTACTTGTCAATAGATGGTGTTCGCTCCACCGTGACCACTTAGCCTCAAGTGGGCCCTTGCTGCAGCTGCCAAGCTGTTGTTTTTTCCTGGGCACTCCTTACTGCCCCTCCCAATAGTTGCCCTAGACCTTCATCAAGCCCTTAATCCTGGGCCAGATGGCCTCTTGTAGTTTCTGTAAAATAGTTTCCTTGATGGGCCTTCTGTTTTCTCTCCAACTCTCATTGCTAAGGCCAACATTTCTTGAGCAGCAACTGTTCTAAGCAAGTTTGGTGCATGGCTGAGTTACTTCATTTGATCCTTTTCACAAAGCTGTGAAATAGGTTCTCTCAGCATCTATAACCTCCCTACTTGACTGTGCCTCTCCAGACTTAAAACCCCATAGCATCTTTGACTGTTTCCTTCCATGGCCCAAACCAATGATGTGAGGAGCTCCTGGATTCCTCTGCTGCAGGGCTTGATCTGCTCTACTGGGAAGAGCAGGCTTCCCTGTCAGCAAGCTACTGGCATCCGTGGAATGAGGACTTAAAGGGACTATCACTGCAAAATGACCCGATTAAAAGAGCTGCTCGAGCTACATGTACAACTAACTTCATAACCAAAGAGTGAGACATCTGAGGACCCTTCATGTAGAAGCAGCAACGGAAACAACAGCAGCAAGACTGCAGAGAGGAGAAATGAACCTACTGAAGCTTCCTTGTCGGTTTTTTTTTTTTAATATGGAAATTTCTACCATATGGATAGACAAGTGAACAGACAAAAACAATCCTCAAGACCTCAATTCTGTAAGACTTTAAACAGAAAAGCACAATATTTGCAAATGCCACATTGCCATTGGAGTCCAACGAGAGCAGAGGAAAATTCTTGTACTTGCCACACTTACTCTGTAGGCATCCCTGCTAGACCGTGAGTAGTAATACACAATATCAGCTCTGCAACCCCCCAAGAGAGTGTTGCTGAATATAGTCCTTGGCTGTGTGTTTGGTGTTTGTTTTTTATGGGCAAAGGCAGATTAGTATCTCTATCTATATAATTAAATAATACTGCTATGAACATCTGTGTACAAGTTTTTGTGTGAATGTATTTTCAGTTCTTTTAGGTATACATATAGGAGTGGAACTGCTAGGACATATGGCAATGCTAAGTTTAACATTTTTATGAACCACCTAACTCTTTTCTAAAGTACATGTATTAATTTTGCATGCCCACCAGCAGTGTATTGAGGGATCAAATTTCTTCACATCTTCACAAATACTTTGCTATTGTCTGTCTTTTTTCAATTATTATTTTAATCATCCTAGGGGGTATAAAATGACATTTCATTGTGTTTTTTAAAATTATTTATTAAATCATAATTGTGTACATTAATGCATTTATGGCATACAATGTGCTGATTTGATATACAATGTGGAATGCTTACATCTAACTGATTAACATCTCCTTGCTTACTTGTTGTGGCAAAACATTCATACTCTATTCTTAATAGTATAGAAATGTATCATTGCATTATCCACATTAGGTTGGATTCCCCCCCAAATCCTCCCTCTTCCCAGCCTTCCCCATCCCCTCCCCTCTCTTTTTTCTTGCCTCCTTCTTTCTGGACTATAGTTATGTTTTACAATTTCTATGAATGTGTAGATGATAATATACTGATTTCATAGTAGTATTGAATACATTGGATACTTTTTTCCCCATTCTTGAGATACTTTACTAAGAAGAATATGTTCCAGCTCCATTCAGATAAACATAAAAGATGTGAAGTCTCCATCTTTTTTGTGGCTGCATATAGTATTCCATGGTATACATATACCACAATTTGTTAATCCATCCATGGGTTGATGGGCACTTGGGTTGCTTCCATGGCTTGGCAATTATGAATTGGGCTGCAATAAACATTCTGGTGCAAATGTCTTTGTTATAAAATGATTTTTGATCAGCTGGGTAAAAACCTGGTAGAGGGATTGCAGGATCAAACTCTGACTTGCATTTATCTAATGACTAATTATGTTGAGCATCTTTTTATGTGCCTACTGGCCACTGTATATCTTATTGGGGAAATATCTATCTAAATTCCTCATCCATTTTTTAATTGAGATATTTGTCTTTTTATTTTCAAGATGTAATAATTTTTTACATACAGTATTCTGGATATACAATATGTACAGATCTTTCTATTTGCCGATTACATGGTCATGGTTTATAATATTTTTTGTTTGTTGCTACACTCAGTTTGCTAGTATTTTGTTAAAATTTTTACATCAGTATTCATAGGGAAATTGGTCTTTAGTTTCCTTTTCTTAGAATGTCTTTCAGGGTAACACTGAATTTATAGAATGATTCTGGAAGTGTTCCCTCTTCTACTTTTTGGAAGAGTTTCTAAAATTCAAGGATTTGTGTTAATTCTTCTTTAAACATTTGGTAGAATTTACCAGTGAAGCCATCTAGTCTGAGGCTTTTCCTTGTGGGAAGGTTTAGTGTTTTGTTTTGTTTTTCTTCTTATTAAACCTCTTTCCTTGTTAAAAGTCTATTTTTAGAGCCAGTTTTGGTAATTTATGTCTTTCTAGAAATTAGTCCATTTCATCTAGGTTATACATTTTGTTGGTGTAGAAACATTAATTGTATTTCCTTACAATTTTTAAAACTTCTATAAGGTTGCTATTAATGTCCCTTCTTTAATTCCTGATGTGTAGTGATTAGTTATTTGAGTACTTGGCGTTTTTTCTCTTTTTTCTTAGTAAGTCCAACTAAAGCTTTGCAATTTTCTTGATCTTTTCAAATAACCAAATTTTGGTTTTGTTAATTTTTTTATTTTTTAAATTCTCTATTTTGTTTATTTCTGCTCTAATATTTATACTTTCCTTTCTTTTGCTTGCTTTGGGTTGTCTCTTTTTCCCCTAGTTTTCTAAGGTGGAATATGAGATTATTGATTTGAGATCTTTTATCTTTTTAAAAATAGGTATTTATAGGAATTTACTTTCCTCTAAGCACTGTTTTTGCAGCATCTTGTCATTTTTGGGTATGCTGTGTTTTTATTTTCATTTATCACAAAATATTTTTCAATTTCTCTCATAATTTCTTCTTTGGTATATTGGTTGTTTTTTGGTATATTGTTTTATTTCCACATATTTGTGAATTTTTTCAATTTTCCTTCTATCATTGATTTCTGGTTCATTCTATTATGGTCAGTGAAGATATTTTGTATGATTTAAATCCTTTTAAATTTATTGAGACATGCTTTATGCCCTTAAATATGGTCTATTTATGGAGAATGTTTCATGTGTATTTATAAAGAACATGTTTCCAGTTTCTGTAGGGTTGAGTTTTCTATAAAAATCAATTAGTTCAAATTCATTTATAGTGTTGTTCAAATCTTCTGTTTCCTTGTTGATCTTCTGTTGTTCTATCCATTTTTGAAAGCAAAGGTATTAAAGTCTTCAATTATTAATGTTAAATTATGTATTTCTTCATTTTTAACAATTTTGCTTCAGTACTTTGCTTCAGTAAATATTTATAGTTGTAGCTGCTTTCTAGATTGGTACTTTTTTTTATTATAAATTATCCTTTTTGTCTCTGGCAACATTTTTTTCTTAAAGTCTTTTTTCTCCTGATGATATTAGTATAGCCACTCAGCTCTCTTTTGGTTACTGTTTTCATGGTATATATTTTCACACCCTTTTGCTTTTTTCAATTTATTGGTTTACACTTAAGTGGATTTCTTGTAGACAGCATGGTTGGATTGTGGTTTTTGTTTTATACATTTTGCCATTCTCTGGCTCTTAACTAAAATTTTAAATCCATTTAGACTAATGTAATTACCGATAGGATAGGATATACAATTGATATTTTACTACATGTTTTCTATGTCTTATATCTTTTTTGTTCTTCTATTCTTCCATTATTGCATTCTTTTGTGTTAGATAGATATTCCTACTGAGCCATTTTGATTGCTTATTATCTCTTTTACTATACATTTTTTAAAATTACTCTCTTAGCAGTTCCCTTCAGGGATTAAAAGGAACACTTGTAATGGTTAATTGCAGGTGTCAACTAACTGGATTAAGAGATACCCAGAGGCTGGGCACAGTGGCTCATGCCTGTAATCCTAGCACTCTGGAAGGTTGAGGTGAAAGGATTGCTTGAGGTCAGGAGTTTGAGATCAACCTAAGCAAAAGTGAGATCCTATCTTTACTAAAAACAGAAAAAAAAAAAAAATTATCCAGGAATCATGGTACATAGTCCCAGCTACAAGGGAGGCTGAGGAAGGAAGATCACTAAAACCCAGGAGTTTGAGCTCACAGTGGGCTATGATGATGCCACTGTACTCTGGCATGGTAGAGTAAGTCAAAATAATTTTTAAAAAAACCTAGAGAAGTTTTAAAGCACTCTTTCTGTGTGTGCTTGTGAGGGTACTTTTGGAAGAGATTGGTATTTGAATCAATTGACTGAGTGAGGAAGATCCACCCCACCCAATGTGGATAAGCACTATGCAGTCAGCTGAGGGAACAAAAAGGCATAAGAAAAGTGAATTTGTTGTCTCCTCTGGAGCTGGGACAGCATTTTTCTTCTGTTCTTGGAGATCAGAACTCCAGGATCCCCAGCCTTTGAATTCTGGGACTTGCACAAGTGACCCCCCTACACACACACACACACACACACACACACACACAGTTCTTAGACCTTTGGCCTCAAACCAAGAGTTACACCATCAGCTTTCCTGGTTCTGAGGCCTTCAAACTTTAACAAACCCATGCATATTACTGGGTTCCCTCATTCTCCAGCTTTCAGATGACCTGTTGTGGGACTTCTCAGCTTCTATATAATTTGTTTCTCTGGAAAATCGTTTTTTTTTTTTTTTTTCCCTAATGTTCACGTAGTATCTTTCTGTTTTATTTTATTTTATTTTTTTTTTATCGGAAAATCTTGACTAATACAACACTTTAATTTATAACAATCTAGTTTAGATTTATAATATCTAAACTTATAATATAACTTAATTTCAATAGAATGCCAAAGATTTGGATATAATTTTATTTTCTTTTCTCTCTTTTTTGCTGTTATTGTCATAAAAATACATCTTCATAATTTTTATGCCTGTCAACATAGATTTATAATTATGGCTTTATGCAGTTGTCTTTTAAATCAAACAGGAGGAAAAAGAGTTACAAATAAAAATTATTTTTATTCTACCATTTACATTTACTAACTGTACCTTTGTTGGCATTCTTTATTTCTTTGTGTGAATTCAAGTTGATATTTAGTGTGTTTTTATTTCAACCTGAAGGACTCTCTTTAGGACTTCTTGTAGAACAGGTCTGTTAGTGGAAAATTCTCTCAGTTTGTGCTTCTCTGGGAATGCTTAATTTTACCTTCATTTTTGATGAGAGTTCTGCTGAATATAGAATTCTTTGTTGCTAGTCTTTTTCTTTCAACATTTCTAATATGTCACCCACCCCACTATCTCTTGGCTTTCATGATTTATTGTAAGAAATTAACTTTTAACTTTATTGAGAATTTCTGTCTTGCTGCTTTTAAGATTCTCTTTGTCTTTGACTTTTGCCATATTGATAATGATGTATCTAAATGTGAATATTTTTGAATGTATCCTGCTTGGAATCCATTGAGCTTCTTGGATGTACTGTTTAATGTTTTTCATAAAATTTGGAACTTTTACAGATATTATTTCTTGAAATTTTTTTTATTCCCCTTTCTCTTTTCCTGCTCCTTCTGTGACTCCTTATTATATACCTTATTGATATGCTTGTGTGTTCTATAGGTCCCTGAGCCATGGTTCTCTTTTCTTCATTTTTTTTTTTTTTTTTTTTTTTTCTATTGCTCAGTCTGGATAATCTCAATTCAGCTATCTTCAAGTTTTCACATTGCTTCTTCCTTTGAGCACTCTATTGAAGTTCTCATTGAAGTTAATATGCTTTTTAACTCTTGAATTTCTATGTGGTTCTTTTTTTTTTAAAAAAAAAAAACTTCCTATCTCTTTGTTGATATTTTCTATTAGGCAAGACATCATTCTTACACTTTCCTTTAATTCTTTAGACATGATTTTATTTAGCTCTTTGAACTAAATTTAAAGATTTTTTAAAATAAGTTTTATGTCTGGGCATCCTCTAGGAAAGTTTCTACTGATTGTTTCTTTTCCCATGAATGTACCATAGTTTCTTATTTCTTTATATGTCTTATAATCTTTTTGTTAAAACTACACATTTTAAATAATGTAATATGGCAATTTTAAAAGTTGGATTTTTTTTCTTCATTTCTCAGAGTTTGTTATTGTTGCTGTTTGTTTTTTACTGAATTTTCTGATATAATTCTGTTACAAGTCTGTATTCTTTGTCCTGTGTGGCTATTGAAGTCTCTGCTTGATTAGCTCAGTGGTCATCTAGTGAATGGACAGAGATTTCCTTAAGGGTCTGGAACCATTAAGTCTCCTAGTCTTTGGGCAGGTGCTCTCTGTGGTTCCTGAGATATGTCTTTGCTTTTTTCCCCATCTGTTCTTGTTTATTTGCTTATTGATTGAGTGAGTGAATGATTTTGGGAGACAGAGTTTCATTCTGTCACCCCAGCTAGAATGTGGTGGTGTCATCATAGCTCACTGAAATCTCATATTTCTGGGCTCAATGCAATCCTCTTGCCTCAGCCTCCCAAGTACCTGGGATTATAAGTACATGTAATTCCTGGCTAATTTTCTATTTTTTGTAGAGACGGGGTCTTGCTCTTGCTCAAGTTGGTCTCAAACTTCTGAGCTCAAATGATCCTACTGCCTAGCTCTCCCTCTCCCCCTAGAATGCTAGGATTACAGGTGTGAGCTAGCACACCTGGCTGAGTCATGCCTTCTACACTCATCAGGGCAGTTGATAACCTTAACCTTAGATGTTCATAAAGTCTGTTTATATGAAATCTCAAAAGAGCCACAGGTGAGCACTTTGGACTTTCTTGGGTCTTTTCTGAGTATGCACAAAGCTCCCAGCATGTTCCAAGCCTTTCTTATTCATGCTCATGGTCTTCCAAATTCCCTGAGAGTATGTCAACTTTTTAAAGCTTTTCTGAATATCTATTCCACAGTTTTTTACTTTAAGCTTTTTGATTAGCCTATTGTTTGCTGCAACTTTTATCCACTACCTCAAGCATCTGTAAAGTTAAACAATTGCCTCCAAATGTTTTTAACAGATGTCTTTGAGGAAATGGCTTTTCACATTGGGCAAACTCCAAGTCAGATTAAATAAAGACACTCTTGCAAGGGAGGTCTCTGAGAGAACCACCAGACTTGTTTTCTCCATGATTGGAGGCTGTTGGTTTTTAAGGATACCATAGAGCTGGAGAGAGATGTGGGAATGGGGTAAGTCAAAATGCCACAAACCTCACAGTTCTTTGTAAAATTCAATTATTTTGCTTGATTAAACAATCCCTAGAAGGCTGCAAACTTTTAGCCAATTTCCAGAGTTCTAAGAAGTTGATCCTAATAATTTTTGTCACTTTTTCTTTTTATAAAAGAGAGAAGTTTCAAGATCTTTATTCCACCATGTTTGGTGGTATCCCCAGATTGCGTTATCTTTCCCAACATTATATAAATGAAATTAAAAATTTAAAATTATAAAGGCACATATTGAACAATCTTAACAAGATGTCTGGTCCGTGCAAACAGACTTCTGTGGGTTTAAGTAGAGATAGTCAAACAATACCTCTTCTGACTGTAATTCTTCGACTACTCTCAAGACTCTAAAACCTCTGCAGTGGTGGACCTGTGTCCTGCTTCTGCTCTGGGGACCCACCATGGAACATCAAGCCTTGCAGGATTTCTTTGCTCAGCTGTTGGTTATCCAACCCTCACAGGTAGTAAAATTGAGGATTTAACATGGAAGAGTTCATCAAACGTTCACAAAAATTTTATGGACAAGCACTTTCATTAGAGGGGCATGCTCCTAATTATTAGCAGGCTTGGAATTTTCCAGCCTTTGTGGCTATAGCATTGATTTTGCAGGGATGTAGGAATGAGGGATAATGACGCTCACACTTAGAGAATTGGGTACCAAGGAGGACTTCAGGGTCCTGTTCACATTTCACAGTCCTCTCACTACTTTGAGGCACATGCACTGTACTGAGTTACAAAACATTACTTGAGGGCAGTTCTGCAGCAGATCTCATGCTGCCGGGTAAGGATCTCCTTCCTAATCTTTGCCATAAGTTTTGCTTTGAGGAAATCCAGCCATACCAAAAACTTGCATTGATTAATTATTAATTAATTATCTTCCACATCAATCTTAAAGAATTCACATGGAGTGTATCCCCTATCCACAATTTTATTGAACCAAGTAAAACCTAATGAAGTTTCTGACCAAGGTAGCCAGGCCTCTCATCAGCTCTAAAGAAAGAAATGTGGCAGTAGGCTATAGCACATTCATAGAGTTAAGGTCACATTTTCTATTGCCATTTTTAAATATAGCATCTCAAACATATATAAAAATGAACTTAGCCTCAATATTTGTTTCCTGGTGGCCGGTTTTCTCTATCACCCTTGCACCTACTTCACACCCACTTCTCACTCCACTCCTGAATTATCTTGAAGCAAATTTCAATTCTGAGATAATTTCACTTGTAAAACATTCAGAATGTCTCTTCACTAGATAAGGATCCTTTGTTTTGACAGTTTTATTGAAGTATAATTACCACATAATAAATTGTACATAATTGAGGAGTATACTTGAGAGATTTCAACATACTATACATCTCTGAAACTATCATCACAATGAAGATAATGGACACATCTATCACAATCAAAACTTTCCTTATACCACTTTGTAGCTCCTTTCTCCCTCCCTCCTCCTCTCCAGTGTATTCCCTTCTCCAGGCAACTACTTATCTGTATTTGTTACCTAGATTGGTCACATTTTCTAGCATTTTTTTTTATTACTAGAGGCATGTAGAATGTACTCTTTAACCCTGTTATTTAGCATAATTATTCTGAGATTCAATCACGATTCTATGTGTATCAATAGTTCCTTCTTTTATATTGCTGAGTAGTATTCTATAGTATGGTTGTCACAATTTGCTAATCCATTCACCTGCTGGGATACAATTGGGTTGTTTTTGGTTTGGGGCAATTATAAATAAAGTTATTATGAACATTTGGGTGCAAGCCCTGGTGTGAATGTACTCTTTCATTTTCTGTGGGGTGTAAATAACCAAGTGTGGAAGGACTGAGTCATCTGGTAAATATATTTTTAACCTTTAAAAAGCTGACAAAAGCTGGGTGAGGTGGCTCACACCTATAATCCTAACCCTCTGGGAGGCCAAGGTGGGTGGATGGCCTGAGCTCAGGAGTTCAAGACCAGCCTGAGCCAGAGTGAGAACCTATCTTCTAAAAATAGCTGGATGTTGTGGTGAGCACCTGTAGTCCCAGCTTCTTGGGAAGCTGAGGCAAGAGAATCACTTATGCCCAAGAGTTTGAGGTTGCTGTGAGCTGTGACACCGTGGCACTCTATCGGGAATGACAAAGTAAGACTCTGTCTCTAAATAAATAAATAAATATAAAAAGTTGACGAAGTGTTCTTCAGAATAGTCACGCCATTTTCCATTCCTACCAGCTGTGAATGAGAGTTCTTGTTCCTTCCACATCCTTGCAAACACTTGATATGGTCAGACTTTCAAATTTTACCCATTCTAGAGGATGTTTAATGGCTCTTTGTTGTTGTAGTTTGCATTTCCCTGAAGACTAATGACCCTTGAATCTCTTTTCATGTACTTATTATGCCAGCCCTATGCATTCTTTGGTAAAATGTCCATTCAGATCTTTTGCCAATTGAAAATTTTACTTTACATTAAGACAAATTACGTTTGTCTTTCTTAAATAATTTCTTTACAAATTCTGGATCAAGACCATTGTCATATATAAGTTTTCAGAGTTTTCAGAGTTTTCTCTCAGTCTGTGGCTTTCCTTTTCATTTTCCTAAGTATCTTTTGAAGAGGAAAATTTTATTGTTTATTTTGATTAGATTCAGTCAATGGATTATTTCTTTTATGATTTGTGCTTTATCAAATTTAACAAATTAGTGCCAAAATCAATGTCACCAAGATTATCTCAAGTTTCTTCTGTTTTCCTCTAGTGGTCTTATAGTTTTAGCTCTTACATTTATGTCTATGATTTATTCTGAATTAATTTTTTAGATGTGTAAAGTAAGGATTGATGTTCTTTTCTTTTTGCATATGGCTACCCATTTTTTCTTGCACCATTTGTTGGAGACTATATTTCTTTATCAAAAATAATCTGACCATGTAAGTGTGGGTCTATTTCTGGACTCTCAGTTGTGTTCCACTGATCTTTGTACCTATCTTGACACTAATCCTACTGAAAATTGCTGCTTTATAATAAGATACAAGTATATCTTATTATATCTAAGATATAATAAGATAAAAGTAAATTAGAAAGCTTTATAGTTAGCTTTATGATAAGAATGCAGGGCTTGTATTATTCCGGGCTTGCCCAAAAGTGCCTGTCCCCATGTCCTGGAGAGCCTTGTGCCATTTGGGCAATGAGGCTGGGGTGTGAGGGGAGCCCTTTGAGGTTTCCCCCTGCCTTGACACAGATGAGAAGACAGTAGAGACTCAAGAGGAGTTAGACTAGACACTATGTCCTGGATCACCGAGGAGAATTAGTTATGCTAATTCTTTAGACAGAAAGGCTGGGAGGTGTTGAAAAGTGACAGAGAAGTACCAAGAAGATGGATGTCTTTGACTCCACACAAAAAAGGCTCTAGGACAGCAAATAGGAGCTTATGCATACCAGGTCACCTATAGGCTTAGATAAGGCTTTAGGTATTGAAGAGCAGAATGGCCCTCTTTTCATCTCTGTCTCCCTACTAAGGAAACAATCCCAAACCATGGTTTGGGACACTGAAAGAAGGGACAGGTTTTAATTATACTGAGCATAAAACTTCAAAGGTTCTTACAGGGCTCAGATGAGAGACCATGATTGGCTTGGCTTGTGGGGCAGGCAAACGGTAGAGTTAAGGCAGGGTAGTAAGACTAAAGGCACTGTGATGGGTTCCATCAAGGCCTCTGGAGCAGACCAGGGGCTCCAATTCAATTGCAGGTCAAGGAGACATAGCCCAATAGATCAGAGAATGGGGCACTGTCAGAGGGCTTGAATCAGCCTGTGGTTGACTCAGCAGAGGCCAGGTCAGAGCTCCTGTTGAAAATATCCAGAGGGAGGATGCTTCCGAGAAGACACTGGAACAATATCTAATAGATTGTTACCAAAAGTTTGGCACTGGTCTCTGAGGCTACATCAGAAGAACAAAGACAAAGGGTTTGAGGACAAAGAAAGAGAAGTTTATTAATTTGCCAGTAAAGGAGGAGAATAGTAGGCTCTCATCTTAAAGTACCTTGTCCTATCGTGAAGCAGAACTACAGGACTTTTAAAAGGAGTTTTCAGCTTGGGGATATTACTGTTTAACTATGGCTTCTTTAGTGAAGACAATCTCATGACCTCTGCCTGGACAATTCCACTGGTTGAGCCATCTCCTTTGATACAAATAACAAAGGAAACTATCCTGCCCCTCTGATTACTGCCATTGGGCAGTGATGCAGGTTTTAATTCCCAAAAAGTGTATGTGTGGGTGTTGAGTGGGGGTTTAAAAAGACAACTTGTAAAACATTTTGCCCGTTTGAGTCTGTTCCTTCTGTTACAAGATGGGCACTATTTAGCCAAAACTTGGGAGATTCTGCCCTCTAGTCTGTTTGGTTTATGAAGCCCAGGTCACCAAGAACGTCAATGTTCCAACAAAGCTAGGACTGGAGTGACCAGTGCCATGGTTTATAGTGCAGCCACCTTTGAACTTGGAGTCTCCAGTCAAGCCAAGACTGTGCAGCATGACCAAGATGCCCAGTGCCATGTCTTGGGCTGGGACTGAATTATTTCATAGGAAAAAAGCATCAAGACAATCCTGTAGCATTTGGCTACTGTTAGTGACAAGAAGAGACACATTGAGTCTAACTTCCTTCCTTAACTACCCCCATCAAATAATAGAGTTTTCAGAATTTTTTAAGGAAGCAGATTTTTGCCTCCTTTTTTCTCTTGTTTTAGCCAAAATCACCCTTGATAAAGTTCCATGTTGCAGAGGCCAAGGGAAGACTTCCCCTTCCTCGCTGGACAGTCACTAAAAAATCAACTGACAAAGGGTAGATTAATAGGAGAAAAAGGCACACAAGTTTATTTAAAAGTGCACAGCTCAGGGGACTGTAAGATAGTGATTACTCCACAACCTAGTGGGGTCCCGAGGCTTACATAACTCTCTCTCTCTGGGGTTAGGGAGAGGTGGAGAATGTAGGTAATTCTTTGGGGGGGGGGGAAATAAATGATTGGTTATTAGGGAGAATGAATGGACCTGGGGGACAGAAATTAACCTGTAATTAATTCTCTCTGGAATTTAAATGTGCGCAAGAGACAGAAATTATCTTGTGTGGTCCGTCGAGGTGTGGTCTTCTGAGATAGATGAGATTTCAGGGAGGGGACGGAAAGCAATTGCTCTCCCTGGCGGCCTCCTCCAGCATCTGCTCATCTCCAAGGGCCTTTAATTCAAAATACTTGTTATACCAGGGTACCACATTTTAGGGTAAAATTTTTTTTTTTTTTAATATAAAAAAAATTAGAACAGTAGAGAGTTAAGGTTTCTTTCCTTTGAGCAAAGCTCGTGGAGGTAATGACCTAAAGGTATTCACCAAATATGCAAGGACAAAGGACACAGGCTGGCTTCCGGCCAGCTCTGGCCAGCTTTGAGGTGTGGTCTTGCATTCCAACTGCCCTCTACAAGGAGAATTCCAGGATCCAATCCCATGCATTTGAGGACTATTGTCCACCATGTCCCCTTTTGGAAGATGCACAAAACAATTCACATATCCAAGGCCCTGAAGCTCATGGCAAGCTGTTCAACATCATTAGTCATTATGGAAAAGCAAATCAAAACCACAGGTAGTTATTCCTTTACGCGCACCAGGATGGCGATAATAAAAAAAGACAGACAATAACAAGGGTTGGTGAGAATGTAGAAAAATTCTAACTTTTGTTCGTTGCTGGTGGGAATGTGAAACGAGGCAGCTGCTTTGGAAAAGAGTCTGGCAGTTTCTCAAAAAAGCTAAACATAGAATTACCATATGACCCAGCAATTCCACTCCTTGGTATATACTCAAAAGAATTAAAAACATATGTTCAAATAAAACTTGTTCAGGAATGTTTGTGGCAACATTATTTATAATAGCTAAGAAGTGGAAACAACCCAAATGTCCATCAGCTGGTACATGCAACAACATGGATGAAGCTTGAAAACATTATGTGAAGTGAAGGAAGCTAGTCACAAAGGGCCACATGTTATATGATTCCCTCTCTATGAATTGGCCAGAAGAGGCAAACTTACAGAAGCAGAAAGTAAATTAGAGGTTGTCAGGGGCTGGGAGGGAAGAGGGTATGAAGTGACTGTGAGTAACAGGAGGTTTCTTTTTGAAGTGATGAAATATTCTGCAGTTACATTGTGGTGATGTCTGCACGACCCTATAAATATACTCAAAGCCTACAAGCCATTAAATTGTACACTTAAAATGGGTGAACTTTATGATACATAAATTATATCTCCATAAAGATGCTTTAAAAAAAAATTCAAGAAATCTTACGGTGAGGATATCTGCTTGACCTGGTCCTGAATTCTCTGCCCATCACAGCTTTTTCTCTCATTATCACCTACCTAGCAACTAGAATTCTGAAGGAAATGCTTTAGGAAAAGCTGCTTTAGAAAATGGAAATTTGGCAAGAGGAATTTTGCTCCTGTGAACACATACTTGGCACAGTTGGGATACATCACATTGTCTTGTATTTATATTTGATATGTCTATGTCTTGTCTTCTTGGTGGCTTTGTAAACAGTTTGGAGAGGGAAAGTATGATTTTTTGACTTTTTGAAATCCTATTTCTCACCACCCATAATGTAGTGTACATGGTAGACTGTTCATAAAGATCCAGCTGAAAATTTACACCTCTAATGGGTTAGATTACTCAACAGGTTAAAAAAAAAATTATTATTGAGGGTTAGGGATACAAGAACAGGTGCTTATGGTCTGGCAGCTGAGACCAGACCAGGGGCCACAGTTTCCCCCCAGAGGCAAAACTGCTGGCGGGGAGAAGTTCTAAAGTCTTCTTCCCCAAGGCACATTTTCATGTAGTCAGAAGTCCTGAATACCTTAATGGAGGCACCAGGCTTGAGACCCACTCCCTTGCTGTTGAAAAGGAGACATAGCCAATTTCTTCTTCATTATTGGAAAAGGTTGCTTTCCCTTTAGTTGAGGTCCAGTTGGAGACCTCCACTTAAGAACTATATTGGTCAAAACTCTGTCTCCTTGAAGACAAGTTCAACTGGAGCAGCACGCAGGCAGGGCCAGGCACAGATACACCAAGGGACACATTCGTTCATCCTCTGCTCTATTTCAGGGTATAGCTGGAATGGCACACAGAATGATGGGCACTAGCTAAGTAACCTGTTCACTATTTAACAATGTTGAATTTGCTATTGTGCTTTATAAGCTTGTGCCGTAAGTCCCCAGTCCTGGGAGCTCAGCCTCAACTATGTACCCTGGACCTCAAAGGAAGAAAGTGACCCTGGAGACCAGAGGAAGGACAACGGGCTCCTGAGAAGGCTGCCATGGCAGGTAAAATGGGAGGACAGTGAAGGGCATTGGTTGACCTTGGGTCTCTGAAGACAACATACTGAAAATGTGGGAAAGAATTGGAATGTGATCAGAAGCCCCCACCGAGGGCAGGTGCCCAGCTGGGCCACCTCTGTCTGAGTTAGAAGCATCAGGGAGCCTCACCTGGGGAGGTGCTGGCTGCAGGGCAAGGTGACCAGCCTCCACCAGGGACCCCTGGGGGCTGATCCTCCAGACTCCTGAGGGGGCAGAGGGCATCCTTCCCAGCAGTTACTGGCCCTCTTGGGGCCTACTCTACCCTCACTTGACTGGGCTCCCGGGTCACTCATGGATGCCCCTCTCCATGCCCCAAAATAAATCTGAAGAGGAGCAATCCAAGCCTCCACCAAGTGCTCACAACTAGCCTTGCTGCACCAGCACATCCAAGGGACCTGACGAGCAGCACCTGGCCTCTCACTGGCCTGACACTTGAAGCTGCTGAATCTACTTGTAATTAAAGACCTAAGTGCAGACCAAGTTTCAGAACAGGACTCTTGGTTAGAGACAGAAGGCCTTCCCCATCAGATGGTTTGGCTTTGCTTCTCCTCTGCAACATGGGCCTTACGATTTGCCAAGGAAAGGTTACAGGGACCAAGGTTGTTTAGTTTGAAAATGAGAAAGCTCAAGAATAACTTAACTACTGTCTTCAAATACACAGAGGCATTTATTACATGGAGGGAACAGCTGCCTAATTCCTGCTTAAAGTGCAAGAAGAAAAGGCTCAGCTGGAATCCTAAAGGCACACCTGCATACCCAGCCTCTGGCCGAGCACCTTGCAGTAGGAAAGACTTCTTGCCATAGCAATGCAGGATTGCCTGCCTGGGAGGGTGGAAGCTTAGGAGCCTGGCCATGACTGAGAAGGAGGTTCAGTGCCTGTTTTAGATGAGGTTAGCAGGTGCTGCCTGGTAGCTGGCAGCCAGGACACTGACTTAAAGCAGAAGCATGAAGGAATCTTTAGACTATGTTCACCTGCCCATGCTTCAGGCCAAGTGCACATCCTGTTTCTCCATCTGCATGTGACAGGCCTCAGGACTCTATGTTGCCTGTAGGTCAGATATACAAGTTCTGGGAGGGAAGCTGGGGCTGAACTGAGCTGTCCTGAATGTAAGAGATTAGGGACATGGAAGTTTGCATCTGTGTGGAGGTTGAGAGGAGAGGGGAGAAGCCAGGAGGCTGGTGCTGCTGCTAGAAGACAGGCCAGGTGGGGAAATGACAAAATCTTCTGATGTGCCACTGAGAAAAGACTGTGAACAACACAAGGGCTTAGCAGGGATTGCTAGCAGGGAGATGCAATAGCAAAGCTCATAGCCCTCAACTTTGATTTCCCACCCCACACAAGCGCTTAGTGAACTGTCACAAGTTGTTACTCCTCTTGATGTAGTTCCAGATCCTTTCTAGAGAGGGATTTGGTGAAGAAGAAGAAGGAAGGTTGTGTTCCTTTTCCTTGACTGCCACCACCACTGCGGCTCCATAGAAAGGGTGAACCCTCAAAAGAATGACCCAGGTGGGTGCTGTGGCTGGGGTCATCTGGCTTGGCTGCCTTGCAGGCAGCAGAGGGACTGGCACAGAGGGTGAGCTGCACAGGGGCCAGGGATGCTGGTCTGCACAGGAGGAGACGGGGAAGGGTTGAGAGTGAACACCAGGCCTTCCTCATGTGGGCTGGGGGGTGGAGTGTAGGGAAGAAAGACAAATGAAGGGGGACTTGGCCCAGCTGGGTTCCAGAGGAGGGGTCCTGGGTAGAGCGCTCCCTCCACCTTGTTTCCTGCTCTTCATACCTGTGACTGCTAACACAGACCAGGATGAGTCCTCAGATGTCTTTTCTAGCTGTGGTTTCAGTCTGTGGCACCCTCAACAGCTCATCTACTCCCCATACGCCATCTGCACCAAGACCTGTGATCCATCCTTAAAGATGCTTATTGTGTCCAGTCCCAGGAGATGGGCAGACAATAGACTGTCAGGGAAGCAGAGGTGGCTTCTAACTGGGGATGGAGTAGCTAGCCCTGAAGCAGGACTTTGCAGGATGGACAGATGGACACTCACTGCTGTGTATCCTCCTGGTGCCATGCAAGGAGTCAGGATCCCACCAGGAACAGTGTTCAGCCCTGCCAGGAGCCCCCAGTCCATAAGTATCCCAGTGAGTGGTGCCAGTGAGGAGTAATGACCCTATAGTAGGAGCACTGTCCTGGTTTTCTTGTACCAATTTTTCTCATAATCTTCCCTCATGGCTGGGTGATTTCTTGGGATTTTTCTGTCATCCTTTCCTATTTTGCCAGTTCATCGGTTTGAGCCCTTGTTTTCCAGATTTTTGTGGAAGGTACTTATCTCACCCCTGCTTCCAATCCTTTCTGGTCTATCCAAAGGGAAATCCCTTGAGCTGTTTCCCACTTGGTCCACCTGACACCTGCTGGGTGCCAAGGGCAGGCTGCAGCCTCTTGCCCAGCTCGTTGCCCAGACACCCATGCTGGCCACACGCCCCTGAGAACACTGAGCAGAAGTTTCCACGCCGGCTGCGCCTGCATCTGGACCACTCACTTCCCCCGTCCTCCTTCCTTTAGCCCAGCGGTCCTCAACCTGTGGGTCGCAACGCACAGGAACTGTATTAAAGAGTCGCGGCATTAGGAATGTTGAGAACCACCTCCCGAATGGGCACAAGCCTTTCTGTGTCTTCAGAAGCGTGGAGGGAGCCATCAAAGAGCAAACACGCGGTAGGAGGCCACATACGTGGTTTCTTCAGAAAGGTTCGTCTCATCCTGGACCAGCACTTCCTCGGTTGCTCGTCTTTATGGAAAGCCCTCCCATGTGTGGTCCTGGAGGCTAGTTTCACGGTAAGATTTTTTTCCTTCCTGGCTCCTAGGTTGCAGACCTTTCACGTTCTCAGTGTCTGCTGTGGTCTTTGTTCCTCTTCTTTGAGAAGAACCCTCTCGGGCCTCGCTCTCCAACCTGGCACCAAGTCTCTTCCCAGGATCTGTGGCCCAGTTCCAGAGTTGTTCTGCTCTGAGCTCCTCTGAGTCCTCAGACTGTCGCAATAAGTCACGTGGCAAGGCCCTTCCCCAGCATCATCCTTCTTCCCTTTTTGCTTTTCTGCAAGTGCCGCAGATTCACAGTGTTTGTGGTAGGCCCTCTACAGGCAGGGTTTTATTGCAGGGAGAGGAAAATGAGGCTTCATGTTCATAAAATTTCCCATCTAATGCCATTTTGAGAGGCAGGCAAAGGAAAAGAGAGAAGGACTAGGAATTGATTGGTGACTGCCATGTGCTGGGTGCCCCCATCACAGTCACTCTCATCACACCTCCCAGCCAAGGCACACACCGCCTGACCCAGGGCCACCCTGAGCTCCATCTCCAAGGCAACAGAGGCCACACCCAGGGGCTTTGAAGTCAGGTGGCTTCAATTCAATCTCATATGTTACCTTGGGAAAGTGATCCTCTTTGAAACTCAGTTATGGGTAAAACAGACCAAAAAGTTCCTTACACAGGGTTGCAACTGGGGCCAGGATGGCCAGTTCAAATACAGGATGCCTGGTATAAAAATTTTATGGACCATACTTATACAACATCTTATTTGTTGCTTATCTTAAATTCAAATTTAAATGGGTGTCCTATATTATTATTGTTTTTGCTAAATCTGGCAACCTGCCAAAAGTTTAAGTGACATATGAATGCCAAGGCTTGGCACAGGGCCTATTGTATAGGAGGGGCTCAGCCATCATTGTTTCTAGAAGTTTCTGGAAAAGTTATCCAGAAGACTTCAGGGGGAGACAGAAAACTTCACAATTTAGTTGTAAACATTTTCTGGGTCCCTGCAATGTGCCAGGCACTTGACGAGGACGGAGTGGGAAAAACATGGATAAGACACATTTTCTGCTCTCAAGGGATTCCTTGAAGATGTGTCACAGTTAACTCTAAGCTAGTGTGACAAGTGTTATTAATGAGGAGGTGCTCACTTGGCAGGGCATAGGAGGCCTAAGCTGCCAAGGAGAAGGCAGGCCTTTCCAGGAGGCTTTCTATGTGGGGGTTGGGGATGGGAGGAGAGAAGGTGTGGGTGGCCAGCTCAGGGGCATGACTGCAGTGAGAGCAGAGGGCAAGGTGTAAGCTGGGGCATGCTGGTCGTGGTGTCATCAGATAGTGAGTCCAGGCCCATTTTTTATAGATAGTGAAATCTCAGTGCTCTAACTATATTTTTCTTTATTTCCAGTTTTTTAATATAGAGCAATATAACTAGAATGCTTTTTTCTCGGGATTTCTTTCCTTGAGTTGGGACTGGTCTAGCAAACCTCGCTATTCAAGCTGGTTCTGGGTAATACTTTTTCTGTGCTTTCTGTGCTCCTGATGGACGGAGACAACGCTCTGAGAATCTGCTCTTGCATAACACGCTGTCTTCTCTGGCCCCATGTGTGACTCACTGTCTGGCCCAGTGAAGAGATGGGGCAGCAGAGGCCAGACAGTGGGCTGCCAGGGCGCCCTGCTTCCTGCTAGCAGACACAGCCTTGGCCTCCCCTCTGCTCCCCAGTTGTGTTTCCCCTGGTGCTGGACACGGGCCATGCCATGGCTCTGTACTTGGTTATCTGGAACTCTCCATTCCTTTGGTTCACCCGGCTCCTGCCTTGTGGCTCTACATGGGCTGCAGCCAGGCCCTGCTCCTTACTGCAGGGAGGCCCAGCCATGGGGAGGGGTTCAATAGCCATAATACTCTGGGTGCAGGGAATGAGGGGGTACACTGGCAGTTGACAGAACAGACATTGCAAGGGAAACTTTCGAGTATTCATAATATATGATTAAGTAGAAAAGGAAGCCTATAAGCTCGTGTATAAATAGGATCATATCATTATCAGGCACATGTGTAATCCATACATGTGACTCTATATACACAGATACATGATCCTAAATGTACACACTTCTGCATATGTATATACACACGTATATAGGATGGATAGAATGCTCTGTAAGTATACACTGCTCAGGTGCATAAAAAGAGAGAGAAATGCCTAGAAAGATACTCAAAGATATTCAATCAAGTTTAATGTAAACAGTAGTGGTTAGACTATGGCTATCTTTAATTTTACCTTTTATTTTTAGATGTATTTTCCAATTTTTCTGAAAAGAATATGTATCATACCATAAAAAATAATAAAAGAAGAAAAGGCAAATTATTTTTTCTAGTATCTCATGGAACTCCAAGTGCTATTCCTGAGAGCATAATTTTACACGTGATCCCAAGGTAGTGGAGCGGCAGTGTGTGGGGAGGCTGGGGCATGTGGTGTGTGACTCCTCACAGGCTAATCCCTGTCAGCCCCTCAGGGTCTCCTGGTGCTGGTCTGGAGTCCAGATCGTACCCTGCTGTTGAACTGTCTGGCCCTGACTGTGAAATGACGAAATTCAGCTAGAATCCCTGGGATGGCAAATCAGAGATGGCATATGAGCTGAGAAAGGTTTGATTCCTTAATCCAGGTTCCTGGAGAAAGATTGCTATGATTGATTACAATGTCTGTTATGGCACCACACAGCAAAGGGTGCCACGAACCCTCCCAGGCTCCCCAACCCTCCCTCAGTCCCTAATTATAGCTGTCATTGTGTTTAGCAATTACACAGTGGAAGCTCTGTTGTATTTATTTTTTAATTGCCAATACCAGAGTCTGGCTGACATAGGAATAAACGAATGATGGATGGATTACTCTGAAAACAATTACTAGACATGAATGCTATTGTTAAACATAGGTGTGCAGCTTTCCGAGGTACTGGCGGTCATTGTTCGGTTGTGTAAATTTTGCTTTATTAGTCTATTGTGTAATGCATGCCAGGTTATAAAATTAACATCTGCTAGAGACAAGAGACCACCAAACGCTGTGCTATATAGGAGGATGGTGGGGCCAGGCCCATCATGGAGGGAGCGCTGGCCATCAATCTGCCACCAATCTTTATCATACTTGGGAACTCTCTTATTCTGTCATGGTGGTTACAGCACCATCCAGGGTGTCAATCAGGCTGTGCCCCGACCCAGCTAGGTTATTTTGAGCAAATAATTTTAATGGTCTCAGCTCTCAGCTTTCTTGTTCTTAAGGGGTTCTTTTTGGATCTGAAAGCTTTAAGCTCCTGAACAGGTTCTCACTCTCTATAGAACTCTGGGGGGACTCTTTTATTGGGAAGTCATTCCCATCTGAAAATTTGTCAGAACTTTAGGAACTCTCATATACTTCTTTCCCTCCCATATTCTGAACCCTTCTCTTCCAAAGAGACTTCTGCTGAGCCAGATCCGGAGATGGCCTCCCTGTCCCCTGCCCTCCCTCCCTCTCACTCTCCCCCACATCTGTCCTTTCCTTTTTTTTTCCTTTTTCCTGCAGTCCCACTCTATCCTGCAGCTCCCAGGGGAGGGGATTACTCTTGTCCTACCTGCTCCAGCAGGGTGCTGCTAGCGCCCCCCACCCCCATCTTCTCAGGCCCCCTCAGGGTGCTCTGACTCCTCCTCTGCCGGAGGATAAGCACCTGGACACTGTCTGCTTGAGAAACAACAGCCCTGACAGCTCGCACTGCTGCCAGTGCTGTCCAGTGTCTGGTGCACGATGCCCAGGGACAACTGGGCCATGGGCAGGGGCCAGAGTTTCCCACATTCACAGGATGTGCCTGGGCAAACCACCAGGCCCTGCAAAAGTCTCCTGGCTGCTCGCCAGCCCAGAGGTGTTTCAGCATGACCAAGTGCCGTGCCATCCCTTCCCTTCCCTCCCCTCCCCTCCCCTCCCCTTCCCTTCCCTTCCCTTCCCCTTCTTTCCTTCCTTCCTTCCTTCCTTCCTTCCTTCCTTCCTTCCTTCCTCCCTTCCCTTCCCTTCCCTTCCCTTCCCCTTCTTCCCTTCCCTTCCCCTTCCTTCCTTCCTTCCTTCCGTCCTTCCTTCCTTCCTTCCTTCCCTTCCCCTTCCTTCCTTCCCTCCCTTCCCATACCTTCCCCATTCCCATTACCATCCCTTCCCATCACCATCCCAAACCATACCAAAACAATATT
>CAUYPK010027322.1:0-31094 GCA_963574355.1 Loris lydekkerianus
AGAATATCCTGGAGAGCTGGTTTACTTATGGCAAATTTCTTCAACATGTGAATGTCATTGAAGTATTTAATTGCTTTGTCATAAATGAAACTCAGTTTAGCTGGGTATAGGATCCTGGGTTGAACGTTATTTTGTTTTAGGAAATTAAAAGTTGATGACCATCCTCTTCTAGCTTGAAAGGTTTAGCAGAGAGATCTGCAGCTGTTCTAATATTCTTCCCCTTGTAGGTAATGGTTTTCTTTCATCTGGCAGCTTTCAGAATTTTTTCCTTCCTATTAACTTTAGTGAAATTGATTATGATGTGTCTGGGGAATGTGTTATTTGAGTTGAGTCATGCTGGAGTTCTGAAACTGTCTGCTATCTCAATTTCAGAATCTCTTGGCATGTCTGGAAAATTCTCCTTCATAATCTCATGGAGAAGAGACTCTGTGCCTTGTGAAGCCACTTCGTTGCTTTCGGGGATCCCTATACGATGAATATTGGTTTTCTTTGAATTATCCCAGAGCTCTCTGAGAGAGTGATTTGTTTTTGCCCTCCATTTCTCTTCCTCTTTGAGAGTTTGGGAGTGTTTGAAAACTTTGCCTTCAATGTCAGAAATCCTTTCTTCTGCTTGCTCCATTCTGTTACTGCGGGATTCTCCTGTGCTTCTCAGATCTTTGAGGACTGCAACTTCTTGTCTCAATGTGTCAAAATCTTTGGTCATTTGGTCTTTGAATTTGTTGAATTCTTGAGTTATAGTTTGGGTTACTGCTTGGAGTTCTAATTCGATCTTATTTGCTATCCAGATTCTGAATTCGATTTCTGACATATCAGCTATTTGTTTGTGCATGGAATCTAGTGCTGTTTCTGCCCCATTGATCCTTGGGGGAGTTGATCTAGTCTGATTATTCATATTGCCAGAGTTTTTCTATTGATTTCGCCTCATGATTGTTTTTCACCATTGCCTCTGGCCGTCCTCAGAGTTGGGGAGGTGTCTCTCCCAGATTAGACCCCAGCGGGATCACTCTATTGTTGCTGGATCTTTGTAGGGAGTAACTCTGTGTAGTTCCTTTGGGGCTGTTCTAGCTAGGGAGTTCTGGTTGTGGAAGTGTTTCCGGTGTGTGTCACACCTGGATTCAGAAACAGGGCGGGAGGTGGTGCACACGGTTCTGGGAGTGCCTGGTGCCCAGTGACTGTGGCACAGAGAGCCCAAGGCTCCAGCAGTCTCTGGCCAGGAGACAGGCTCTGCGCAGAGGCAGGGAGGTCTCTGGAGGGCCTGCGGCTACCAGAGTCCCTGGCCAGACGAGTGGCTAGTGTGGAGGCCAGGAGGACACAGGAGGGAGGATGCAGGGTTGCATGGCTCCCGCAGTTCCTGGTCAGGGCATGTGTAGGCCAGGTGGGTGCGGGTCGCAGGTCAGGGGTCATGGCACAGTTCTTTTGGAGGTCCAGGAAGCACCAAGTCCAGGAGTTTGAGGTTGCTATTAGCTGTGACATCACAGCACTCTACCCAGGGCAATAGCCCAAGGCTCCAGTGTGCCAAAATCGTCTCACTCTGCCCCTAAGGATTAAGCCTGTAAGGCAGCTCAGTCCCCGCCTTTAGGCTACTCAGTCACTAGGTTACTAGGTCCCGCCCAATCCTTGCTCTGGGACCCTGAGGGCGGAGCTTGCCGGGGCAGTTCTCTCACAATGGCTTCTTGCGCCCAGCTCAGTGGCTCAGTCTGGGGCCCAAAGTTCTCCCAAAGTTCTCCGCACTACAGCTCAAGCTCTCTCCAAGGCAGTTCAACTGAGTGCCAAGTCCCAAAACACCAGAACAGTTCACAGGTAAGGCCTTTCCAGTTTGTAGTCTCACTGCTGCTTGTACTTACTGTTGCTGGTGGGATTTGGTTGATTGAACACACACAACTGCTTGCCGGTTTTCCTCTGTTTTTGTCTTCCTCTTGGGATCCAGAAGTCCCTTGCTGACTACCTGTACCCTCAAAAGGGATGATTATAGGCAGATACCACCAGCCAGAGATGCCTGGAATCTTATCTCCCCAGACTCATCGTGCCCAGTTGCAGGGAAGCTGTTACTCAATCGCCATCTTTAATTCATATGCTTTGCCTATCTTGTTATGCATCAGACTCATCTTCATTGCCAGACACTAAGCTGCTGAGGGTAGTTTTTTTGTCTGATTCTTGTTATTTTTATTTTTATTTATTTTTTGACTGGGGCTGGGTTTGAACCCAGCACCTCTGGTATATGGGGCCAGCACCCTACTCCTTTGAGCCACAGGTGCTGCCCAGATTCTTGTATTTTTTTAATCTCCTTGTGTGGGGTTTCTCAGCCTTGGCATCCGTGATACTTTGGGTCGGATAGTTCTTTGTTTTGGGCATCAGTCCTGTTTTCTGTGGGATAACTAGCAGTATCCCTGGCCTCTACCCTCTGGATGCCACTCCACCCCTCAACCGTGACCTCCAAAGAAGTCCCTTTGGGGGGACAAAATATCTCCTGATTGAGAACCATTGCTTTAGAGGACCTTGCACAGAGAAAGTGCTCGATGTATGTTTTTTCCATACATTCTCTTAAAGATCCTGATTGAATCCCATAAAGTGAAATGGGATTTACCTTTTCTCAAGGAAACTGGTGGAGTATTTGGCCAGCCTTCTTGTTTGCGGGTCTGAACTGGCACTAGGTTGAGCTATGCCCCTGTCACCACTCAGTGTTAGCTCCCCCCAGAGCCTGTCCTCTCACTGTCTTCTACTTACCTATAGCTTGAAAACATCTACAGGTTTGTGGCTGAAGTCTGCTGCTTCCGTATCGTATGTATTCATGTTCTGACAGATGCTTGTCAGTCTACTTATGTTCAATGCACTTGTTTGACAGATGATGGAATTTCCAAGCACACATAGTCAAAAACTGTGTTTGGAATACCTAACTGTTCATTGGAATAAATGAGCAAAATTTGACCTCAGAATCATAACTTCTTTTTTTCCTTTAGTGAGGCTACATCTAATTAAATCTGCAACTTTTGAAAAGAATTCCTGCTTTCTTTTCACATATTTGGCAGTGTTTTCTTTCTTTCTTTTTTTTTTTTTTTATATATTTTTTAATTTTTAATTTCAGCTTGCTTGTTGATCGTTCTTCTTTGTTTGAAGTATTCTTTTTTTGTTGTTGTTCATTTTCTTTCTTCTTTTTTTCAATGCTTCCTCTTCTTTTTTTCAATGCTTTCTTCTTTTTTTCAATGCTCTATCCCGTTGCCTCCCCAGTAGCTGGGATTGCAGATGCCCATCACAATGTCTGGCTGTTTTTGATGTTAGTAGAGACAGGGTCTTACACTCTGGCTCACTGCTGCTCATACTGGTGCAGACATGTCTGAGCTCGAACCTCTGAGCTCAGATAATCCACCCACCTTGGCCTCCCACAGTGCTGGGACTACAGGCGTGAGCCACCACGCCCGGCCATTTGGCAGTGTTTTGAACAGCTTCGAATTATGTATAAAAACCTAAGCAGTAAAAAATATTAAAAAAAAAAAAAAAAAGATATTTATGTTAGAAATAAGACTTATAACAAGGAATACATTTTTAGGTGATGAAAATAATTTCAGGTAATGGGAATTGACTGGGGTGAACCCAGCAGCGCCACTGCTGTCTCCTTCCTCTCCCGCTCCATTCCCACTCCATTCCCGCCCTGACAGCACTGGCTCCCATCATTTCTGGTACCGTGACTGGGAGTAATGGTAGTGGTGATGGTGGATGAGTATGGAGTCGTGTTGAGGGAGTCATAGACTAAGCTTGGATATCCCCAGTTAACAATTGAGAAAATAGGCTCAGAGGGATTAAATGATTTTAAAAAATCATCTTGCTAGATGGGGTCAGAACAGTCTTCTTTTCCCAGGGCATGAGACACATTCAGATAGTGATGTCATGGTTCAGCTATTGCTGGGGAAGTACAAAAAGTGTTTCTATGTCTCCTATCACTTAAGACCAACAGTCTCAGAATGGCTGGAACCTTCCCTCTGGTTAGCAACAAAGGAGAAAATATTTCTCTCCTGCATCATGCAGGATTTCTAGTTAGACCCCAACATAATCTATAGCTCAAAGGAAAAATGTCACAGGAGACAGCTACAGTAAGAAAATGAAATGATACAATGTTGGGAAGAGTTCAGACATGTGTAAGGTTGAAAGAACAGAAAAATTCATAAGCAGCACCAGAAGAAACCAAAGCAACCTTAGTTCATTTTGCAAAATTATTAGGTGGCCATTTTTCTTCTTTCTGTGAGCAAATAGCAAGAGGAATTCAATGAGTGAAAATGAATGCTAGATTCACACAAAATTCAGCTGTGTTCTTTTGCTTAATTATTATTATTATTGCTACATTATCCTGGGGCAAATTCATTGAGATCCTGAGTAATAAGAAGAAATGCAAGTAATAACAAACATGAAGCTTCAAGTCTCCGCCTCAGCAAATATTGGAAAACTGCCCAATGAAAAATGATTTTAAATTATTTTATTTTCCTATTATGTTAATAGAAACAAAATGTGCATATGAAACGTTTATTTATTTATTTTGAGGCAGAGTCTCACTTTGTCATCCTGGGTAGAGTGCTGTGCCGTCACAGCTCACAGCAACCTCAAAGTCTTGGGCTCAAGTGATTCTCTTGTCTAAGCTCCCCGAGTAGCTGGGATTACAGGCACCCGCCACAGTGTCTGGTTTGGCTATGTTTTAGAGACAGGGTCTCACTCTTCTTCTCAGGCTCGTCTCGCACCCATGAGCTCGGACAATCCACCCTCCTCGGCCTCCCAGTGTGCTAGGATTACAGGTATGAACCATTGTGCCCGGCCTGTATGAAACATTTAGAAAACATAAGGTAAGAGAGCCATTGCGATTACTATGGTTTACTTATCTTAGACATGCACACTCATATATACATATGGAAATGTATTTCTGTATAAAGACATATCCACTTCTGTATAAATACGTATCTATGGTGTAGGGAAGGAAGATCATTGTCTATTTATTTACATATCTGTGGCTACATCAATATTGTCTATGATCCAATAAGATAATACATTTAATGATGTTTTATTACATGCTGATTTCACTTAACTTCCAGTGAATTTTCTTCCAATTCATGACATAATTTCATCTTCTTCTCTCTTGTTATTTTTAATGGCTAAAGAGACAACAAGGAACTTGTATTTATCTTATATAGGTCAATTTCATTTTTTTTTTAAAAGATTACTGTTTTGTAGTTTTAATTTATTTCTTTATTGTCTCCCTCTACCTAAAGATTCTCATTTCCACATTCATCTTTATGTTGCATTTATTTAAGACATGGCTTTTTAAAGAACTTTCTCCATGTGGGTGACTCACATCCTAGTTCTCAAGGTAGATGACTAGGAGGAAAGCTCTGAGGCA
The DNA here is from genome assembly GCA_963574355.1 of Loris lydekkerianus. NCBI lineage: Eukaryota > Metazoa > Chordata > Mammalia > Primates > Lorisidae > Loris > Loris lydekkerianus. The sequence goes on from CAUYPK010027322.1 coordinate 5,378, forward strand.
CAGCATTCAGATATTTTATTATTTCAAAAACACTTGCCTGTCCCTGATTATTTGTTCCACCTCTCCCAGAAGGTGAATTATTACCCATTTTCAGATGAAGAAAATGAAGAATGCAAATACTAAGCATTTAAGGGCCCGCTCAGCTGTTACATGGATGTCAAGTTCAAGTGTTTCTGAACATTTCTTACCTTGAATTTTTCAACCTGAGTGTTTGACCTTGGTGATGGCATTTCCTGTTATTTTTACTACCTGTGTTGACCTTTAGCTTTTGGTGCCCGGATGCCTTAACTTTCTTTCTTTTTTTATTTTGAATTAGTATAAGGGTATATATGATTAGATTACATAGTTTGCATTTCCGGCACCCTACTCCTTGAGCTACAGGTGCTGCCCCATTGTTTGCATTTGTAAGGTGAAATTTGAGTCGTAGTTGAGGCCTTCGCCCTGAAGTGTGCCATGTACCACTACATGGTACCCGCCAGGTGGGAACTTCCCAAACATCACCTCCCTCTCCTCCCTTCTTGAATATAATTGTTTTTCTCTCATGTGGGCCTGTAGTTGTTGATCTACTCATTGATATTTTCCCCTTTAATTATCAGACAGGCAAGAACAACATGCCAATGAGTTTTATTAATGAAAGCAGGGATCAAGCCTTTTTTCCAGTGGTTTTTGAACTAAGTACCTCAGGCTGGCCTTTCTAATTTCCTTACTTTTTTGGTTGCTCAATTTTTAAAATTAATTAACTGATTTAGTTTTAATCTCCCACTGTGATTCTTGTTTAATTTTTTTTTAATCTCAATTGCTAATAGTATATATTAACATTATAAATTTGATTCTTTTTTTAATTATCTCATGACACCAGTAGACTTCTATGATTTCCGAGTAAAGACTCATTGGATCCAGAGTTCAGCTAATGGATATTTTCAAATGATAGTCATAATAATATCATTAATTGAAATAGCAATGAACATTTTTATTGTCTATGTGACAGACAGTAACCACTATTTTTCTCCTTCCCTCCCTTCCCTCCTTCTTTCTTTCTTTTCGAGATAGGGTTGCTCTTTGTCACACAGCAGCTTGATTATAGCCCACTACAGCCTTTAACTCCTGGGTTCAAGTGATCCTTCTGCTTCAGCCTTCTGAGTAGGTGGGACTATAGGTGTGCATCACCATGCCTGCCTAATTTTTAAAATTTTTTTGTAGAGACTGGGCCTTGCTATGTTGCCCAGGCTGATCTCAAACTTCTGGCCAGAAATCACCTTCCTGCCTCAGCCTCCCAAGGTGCTGGGATTACAGGTGTGAACCACCATACCTGACTAAGAAAGCCTGTTTTTGAGAGTTAACTATAGTTATCTATATAGTGTTTATAGGCAAACTTACAAGCTTTGTGGAGAAAATGCATTTTCTGTGTGGCTCTGTGCCCAATTGCTGCCTTTCTGATTCTGTGTACATTTCTTGGAGAGTAAAGTCCCACCCTCTTTTAGAAACTTGTTAAAAGTTACCCATTACAGCTAGGAATCAGGGTATGGAGCACAAGTTTAATATGACTCTGGTGTAGGAAAAGAAGCAAGAGATATACACAGGAGAATGTTATCTGACCTACCAAAAGCTGGGATTCTTGGGACCTGTTAAGTGCGTGTAGAATTTGGTCCTGTAGTAACTTTCAGGGGTAAGTTCTGATAACCTACTTTCAAGCTTATAGGCAGAGAAAGGAATTTTAACATCCAATATATGCACATAAATGCTTATTTTGCTCAAGCAAATGTAAAAATAATATTCTACAACATTTTTTAAACCTAGTCTTGCTCTCTTTGTTCTGAAGCAGTTGGAAAAATAATCTACTGTTTTGTGACTATTTTTAGGTATGACAATATTTATTTTATTAATCAACAGAATAGTATTTATATTATTATAAATATTTATAGATAGTATTAGCACTAGTTTAAAAAAAGTTTTATAAAATCTAAATAGAAGAATAACTAGATTAGTAGAAAATACAAGTACTACATATTTTAAAATTATAAAACCTGACTTTATCAAGTATAACACAATATCTTTTCTTTCTTTCTTTCTTTTTTTTTTTTTTGAGGTAGTGTCTTGCTTTGTCACCACAGTGCGGTGGTATAGTCATAGCTCACGGCAACCTCAAACTCCTGGGCTCAAGAGATCCTCCTGCCTTAGCCTCCTAAGCAGGTAGGACTACAGGCGTGAGCCACCATGCCCAGCTAATTTTTTTGCCTATTTATCAACCCTCAGATTGGTCTTCAACTCCTGACCTCAAGTAATCCTCCATCCTCAGCCTTTCAAAATATGCTAGGATTACAGGTGTGAGACCCCGCACTGGCTCGCAATATCATTTTGTTGCCTGAGAACTAGCTCATGCATGATTTCCCTTCCATCATTTTCTATCTTTTTCTTCTTATTTATTACATCTTTGAGACACAAAGCTTATAAACATTTTAAAATTACTTATCAAATCATAGACCAAAAGTCTATTTTTAGAATGTAATTTTAGAATTTCATTAAGCAGTACACTCATTCATCATAAAACATCATGCATTGCTTGTTTTAGAGGGAATATTGAATAGCTCATAGCCTTTGCTTAAAAATAGGCTTTTTTCCCCTCTTAAAGCAATTATCTTTTTTTCAGTCCAATTTTCTCCTCTGTGGTGTTCAACAAGACGTCAGTTCCAATGAGATTTTATTTTTCTATGCTGATCATGAAAAGTCATCCCATTTTTTTTTTTTTCTATCTGCTTCCAGAGCTGTAGAATTAAAATTTCTTTTTTTAAAACTTTTAGTCCAAAGCATATATATTCAGGGATAGTGAAGTCTATCTCTACACTTTAACCCTCAGTGACTGCTAAGAACAGGCTATTGTGACAGTTGAATTTAAAAGGCAGTTGAGTGGTTAGGAACGTAAATTTGAAACCAGATTTCCTGGTTCAAATTCTGGTTTTCTGGTTCTCATATTTGGTAACATGTGACCTCCGCCAACTCATTCACAACACTGTGTCTCAGTTTTCTTGCCTGTAAAATGGGGAAATAATAATAATACCTACCTCACAAGGTTGTGAGAATAAGTGGGTTAATCTATGCCATGCCCTGACAGCTCTGCCTGGCATAGTAAGTATGGTGTGGATGTTTTTATTATCTTTAAATTCTACTGTCCTTTGAAATCTTAACAAATTCCATATAATTACTTCACAATCAAAGAATTTTTACAACTTTTACTAGGTAGCTGATGACAGCCCAACTTGGAGAGCCTGGAGGCAGATTCTGTGTGCACTAAAGTTTCCTTCTTCTTTTCAACCTTTTATATGTTCATTTGCTTATTCAGTCATTCTCATTTTCTGAGCACTTATCATGGTGCTTGGGTAGTTAGGGAGGAACAAATAGAGACATTATCTGCAACCTAGGAGCTTACTCAAATCTCAAAGGCAGGTAATAAATGTTGACAGGGCAAGTTCAATTAGAAACTTGCCCCCCATTGATAATGTAAACGCCATTTTGAAGCAAATGATTTTTCTTTTCACTGGTATATTAAAAACTTACTTTTAAATTTCAGATTAACATGAGGGCACACATGCTTACGTTACCATGTTTGCATTTGTTAGGTAAAGTCCCTGTTGTAGTTGTGTCCCACACCCAGGAGGTGTGCCATACACCCTTACATGGTGCCCATTAAGTGGGAGCTCACCGATCCCCCCCTTCCTCCCCTTTCTTCCCTGCTTTGTCTCCCCACCCCCCTACTTGAATTGAATAGAGTTTTTTTCTTATGTGGGAATATATTATTAGTTCATCTGCTGGCTTCATATTGGTATTGAGTACATTGGATATAAAGAACTTATTAAATAACAACCTAGCTTTGCTTTTAAAAAAAACCACTATATGAGGCCTGGTGCGATTTCTCACCTCTATAATCCTAGGACTGTGGGAAGCCGAGGCAGGTGGATTGCCTGAGCTTATGAGTTCTAGACCAGCCTGACCAAGAGTGAGACCCCTGTCTCTAAAAATAACTGGGTGTTGTGGTGGGTGCCTGTAGTCCCAGCTACTTGGGAGGCTGAGGCAAGAGAATTGCTTGAGTGAGACCGTCTCAAATAAATCAATAAATCAATAAATCAATATCACTATATTTATTCAAATAAACAAGGTGGGGAAATTCGGTTTTGGAAATGGGCATAGAGAGATAATGGACCAGTTCTCTTAATTCAATTCATTCGCCTTCTCCCCCACTGGTAAACAGCATCCATCTATCTTCTTATTGAAAAGTTTCACCATGACTCATTCTTCAAGTTGGGAAATCCAACTTTAGTTGTAAGGTTACCAGAGGTTCTCAGAATGCTCACACTTAAGAACGTGGGAAAGGATGCAGCTGAACCGTAATACATTAACAATATGTGTTGAAACATCAGTTCCTTGTTGACTGTATACAAAACACACATTTCTAATGGTTCTCAACGGCCCTGCTTCCTCTGTGGATTATGTAGGAAATACTTTAGTCTGAATAATTACTCCGGGGGTGGGGTGGGGTGGAGGAGAAGCCTTTAAAATAAATTCACTTTATAGAGTGCGTGTGTCAGAGAGAGAGAGTCAGAAAGGGAGAGAGTCTAATTGTAGAATACCGAGTCAGTCACACACATATGTCCAGTGTAATTAAAGAACATAATTTGCAGGTAGCAGCGATACTTAATTATATGAAATACTCAGTATGCTATTTCCTGTCACTACATTGTTTAAAAATAAACTAATAGCAACAATAGACAGCTAATCCAAAGGCTAAGGAAAACAATAGTGGAGGACTAAGCTTTTGTAAAACAAAACAAAACAAAATGGAAAACTCTAATTACCAGGATAGTTGCAGAAGAAATAACTGTCACCCTTTTGATGGAATTGTCTCAGCCGGTAAAGACAAACTGGTTTATTGCCCCTTAGTTATCTACACTTTCCTCTGCTTCATTTTGGTTTGGATCCGTCCATGAAGTGAACCTTTAGTAGTGGTGAAATGATCCGTTTCCAGAATTCTCTCCAGTGGTTTTTGATCTGAGGCTGCTGCATGTGGTATATGGGGGAGTGTGCCTATTTTTCAAACTATAACCTCCTTGCATCCTACCTCTTTGTAATTTTTGGTGATTTTGAATGATACCACATCTCAGTCACATGCTTTCTACCCCTACCAGAATCCCCTTTTAGGGACTGTGAATAGGTGAATTTTCTGAAAGATCCTTTAGTGTTTGGGAAGAGTCAGTCAATTTCACATTAAAGTTCTTTTGTCTTCAGCAGCGCCTGTGGCTCAAAGGAGTAGGGCAACGGCCCCATATGCCAGAGGTGGTGGGTTCAAACCCAGCCCTGGCCAAAAACTGCAAAAAAAAAAAAAAAAAAAAAAGTTCTTTTATCTTCGTAGTTTTTTTTTGTTGTTGTTGTTTTTTAAATCAAGGTTGGCTCAGACTAGGAAAAACTGATCTGAACAAATGCAACTTTATGTGTGCCTGGTAATAAATACAGTAAGGGGAGAGGATGCTGGCTGTCAGGGTGCTGCCTGGGATGAGAGAAATGGAGATGTTTTCTTTCTCTTTTCTTTTTTCTTTTTTTTGAGACAGAGTCTCACTATGTCGCCCTTGGTAGAGTGCTCCGGTGTCACAGCTCACAGCAACCTCAAACTCTTGGGCTTAAGCGATTCTCTTGCCTCAGCCTCCCAAGTAGCTGGGATTACAGGCACCTGCCACAGGGCCCGGCTATTTTTTTGTTGCAGTTGTCATTGTTGTTTAGCTGGCCTGGGTTCTCTCTCTCTCTCTCTCTGCCTTCCTTCTCTACCGGAGACCTCCCTCAGTTCCCGCTACTATTAATTTCCCATATGCAATCGTCAGTCCCAAGTTAAACACACATTTATTTTTGAGTCTTAATCCTGGTAGATTCATCCTGTTTTATGATACACAATGAAGCAAAATAAATATTGTGAGACATTCTTCATGTTGGAGTTTAGGGTAGAAGTGACCTTCTGTGGTTGTGGAGACTGGAGGGTTAACAACAAGCCTGGGGACAACTAGTGGTGTGTCAGGTCCTGGTGTTCCCGGAGTGTTCACCATGTGTTACTTTGAATGAATGAGCTGAGGGAGAACACTTAGCTTTCCTTCTTAACCTTACTCCTTTCAAAATCATAAAGTTACAGTCACTCATTTTTGGGAATCTTATTTTAATATTCAGGTGCACAGGTGGTCAGGTCTGATATGACCGCGGAAGTGACCTAGGTACAAACGTAATATGCCCGTGTCAAAAGCTGTTTGGAAATGATCTCTTACTGGGAATTTTCCCAACAGTCATGATACACTTTTAAAAGCATTTTTTATTTCAGAATATGTATCTGAGAGAGCATAATTGAGAAGAATATTGCATTAGGAAATTGCTCTGCCCAAGACAACTGCTGCTCTGTTTCTTTTCAGATTTTAAAACCGAAGTTCCAAATCTCAGTCTGTAGTTAAGAGGTTCAAACAGTAATTACCTCTGTGAAATGAGCAGCAGTCCTTAAAAGGGTCTGCCGATTTCCCTGCTGTTTCTCCCAGGGCGAGCAGCGGCGACTCTAACCACTGATAACCCAGCTGCCTAAGAACTGAGTGAAGCTGGCTCCAAACTTCTCAGCTGTCGACAGGCTTGACTGGCTGAGAACACGGGTTAAATATAGCACGCGCGAGCTCAGCTCCTCAACAAAGTCACTGCTCCGAGAGGGTTGTGAAGAGAGCACAGGAGGAGAAACCTAATCTCAGAACCCAACAACACCTAGCAACAGTTGAAAAAACTTCTAAACAGAAGTCTGGGTGGGAGATAGACAGCAACTTCCAATCCTTGCTGCTGACCGGGATTTCAGGGAGAAGAAGCTGCTTTCCCCTCTCTCCCCAGTTTCCTGCATGACTTCAGCTATTGGCTAGTCCTAGGAAAGAAAGTGGGAAAAGCTTTTTTTTTTTTTTTTCCCTCTGTATTCTTTTGGACTGGATAGTTTTCCAGAAATCAAGTCTGCCTTGGGCTGTGGACAAGCCACTGAGTTCTTCAAAGGATAAACTAGCTCCATAGAGGACGTACCTTCGGTGAGACGAGCTGACATCAGGTAAGACTAAAATAAATAGCTGCTGACTGTCAAGAATTTCTGTTTCCACAAGAGGAGAGTTCTCTATGACCCTGTTTTGTTTATTTCCTTTGATTCTTCCTGTTCTGTGTGATAACACATGTAGAAATTGTGATCATCATTGTTATTTTAAAAAGTCAGAAACACCATCTCTTTCTTAGAATTATACTGATTCCCTTTTAAACACAGAGCATCTTATGATGTTTTAATTAGCCATCAAAATATTTCTGCCAAGTTATCACTTTTCAGCAGGTAATAGAATAGGACAAAGGGTAATTTTGCAGCCCTTTTCACCTCTGGGTGGCTGAGCAAGAAAGAAGGATATTTTTCCTGGAAGCAAAATAACTTTCATTTATTGAAACTGGCTGAGCAGCTTGTGCGGTAAATGAGAGGAAAGTCCGGTGCATGGTGTTGGCACCGCTAGACGTTTGCTACTTTACATGTGTCCCTTTGCCTAACTCTCTGATGACACTGGTACACCTTGTGCTGGTCCTGACCTCGATACACCATGGTCACCTCTAATGCTTCTGACTAGGCACAAAATACGGCTGGCATCACATCACTGCTTTTACAGTCGTTAAATGTAACGACTCAGGAGAATGTTATTTGTGTGTGTGTTTTAAGTAAATTGAATAATTGCTTGTATTTAGACATAACAAATTCGGTTTTTCAAAACTTAAACTGAATAAATGAGGAAAAATATCCTTCTCAAGTTGCATGTATGTGCATATGAATATATTTACTGTCACGAGAAGGAAATCTTCCTTTTTCTCAGATGGTGTTTGTTACCCCTTTCCGTGAGCAATTTTATCAGAATTCCTTAGAGTGATTAATTTCATGTCCAGTCTGACAAGTTGTGACTGTACGTTGGTGATGTGGTTCATCTTGACACTGGATGATCTATAGTTGGGCTGGATTTGCATAGAAAGATTTTTCCTTGATGTGAACATAATAATCTGAGTGAATGTTCTAAGGGTAATATCAAAGATTATACAGAAACACTTTTTATAAGGAATTATTTTAGTCTATTTTGTCAATGTAAAGAAAGAATTTACCCAAGGCCAGTTTCAAACACATTGTTGACAAGTAAGACTATATCAGCCTTTTCCAAAAATGTTCCTATTTTAAGAAAGACCAATTAAGCTTATATATTGTATGTTCAGGAAAATGAAATAGGACACACATGTCAGTACGTATTATGTTTTGTAATTCTGATTACTTGAATGGTTTACAAAGTAAGTGTGCTAATCATATACAATGAATATGTACAAATAATAATAGCACAAAATGCACTTTGGCAACCTTGTTTTTGAAGAACGAAACTTCTGGTGTGTTAGGAGAGATGAAATACCTTTGTTGTGAAAGAGTTTTGAACTAAATGTTTTATGTTTTTCTTGTCTTTATCCTTAGAAGGGTTATATTGGTGGATGACAAATAGATGTGTAAAGCCAAAGCCAAAATCTGCCATCAGTCCTAGCATGTCATTTCTTTTAAAGTCAGTGGGACAGTGTGTAGACAGGGAAGCACAGCATCGGGCCCTGGGTGAAAGTCAGCTTTGCTGATGGAGTGAATTTCTGAGTATCATTAATTATCTTCATGGTTATAAGTTTTGTTTATTTATTTTTGAACACCAGAGACTGATGCCAGGTTCAGTTTCCTCTTGAGAATCTAGAACAGCTCAGGTCAAGCCACGTGGTTTCCTCCACTACATGAACTACGCAGATCTGTTCACCTGTTGGCTCACCTCCGTGTCATTTTGGGACCCTCCCTTTCTCTTCTGCCTCGAGAGTCCTTAGAGCCCTTTGCTGTGTCTTCTGCCACTCCAAGGCCTGTTCTCTTCAGCCTGCCGATGGTAGCAATACTTCCCCCCTCCTCGCACCCTTCACTGCCGTCCAAATCCTCTTGCCCACGACCACGAGGTCAGTTATCCGAGAGCACTGCCATGCCTGTGTGTCTACTCTTAAGCTATCTTCTGGGACTCTGTGTTGCTGCCAAAATACCCAGGCTGGGGTATTTTGAAAACTTTCGATCATGTGGCACCTACTTAGCTTTTCCAGTCTCACCACCACTACTCAACAACAAGGTCCTTCTTCTTCAGGTATTTCAGATTAGGGGCTGTTCTCCAAGCCCACAGCCCATACACTGTGAACATGACAAGGCCCTGCCTTTGCCCATGTCATCCCCTTTCCTGGACCACATCTATTCTCTCTTCCTGTAGAAACTTTGTCTGCTCTTTAAGAGGCACTGAGGTGTCTTCCACGGATCATACATTTTAGAAAGGATTCCTTCAGACCATTTTGTCCTCTGTTAAAATTAGGGTACTTTGGACTAGGGTTTTTCCTCATTAAACTCAAAGTAATTTTAAGAAGTCTATGAGGTGCTAGCCAGTATCCTAAGCATTACTTGGCTTACGGACTCTGTGGATTTTCTATTAAAATTTGTGACTCTAGATTTCTGATGATGATGACATTGAAAAGTATAGGTAAGGATAAAACCAAGAGAAGCAACGGTAAGTGTGGTTAATAGCTTTTTACCTCAAACATTTCTCAAGGGATATCTTAAAAGTTTTGCTATGCACAGAAAAGTTACGAGTCATTTTAACCGTACTCATGTACCTGATTGTGGTGATGATGTTGTATGTCTCAAGAATGAAACAAAGGAGGGGATATAACACGAGTGTATACACAGGTCTGTAAATACTGTACCTCGTCCATTTCCATCATCTTTTGGTGCCAGATTCTATTTATAGGTACCTTTGGCATAATTCATTATGGCCCCTTCTATCTGTGGGTAATGGGTTAGCATCTGTTCTTGAATATTAAAACATTTAAATATGGTATAATCCATTTTCTGTTCTTCCTCTCTAGGTCTTTTTTTTTTTTTTTTTTTTTCAAAAGGAGACATTTCTAAGTATTATCTTTAATCATTCATGAGACCTATAGCCTTACTCTATGAGATAAAGCATGAATCAGGCCTTGGAAGCAATCTATTCTGTATCTACCAAAAGAAAAATGTTCTCTTTACATATTAAGATGGTCAATAGGTTAGCCTTACCTGTCTAAATGGGTGTTCAAATGGAATTTTAAAAATGAAATCTGTGAAATATTTAATATATCCATTAAACAATGGTTTCCCTTTTGTTACAAATTTTATTTGTTCTTTAGAAGTGAAACTTTGGGATTTAATTCTAAATAATACCAGTTATGTTTTTCTTTTTTTTTGGTAGGTGAGCAATTCTTTGTTAAATAGGCACCTTGAGATACATAATTTTAAAGTTTTGGTAATGCCCACTTGCACTCATTTGTCTAATCTTATTTCTCTAGGCTTGTAAGTTTTAGGCAGCACCATGAGAAGTGGGGTGGGGGGGCAAACTTAGGCTGATATCTATTTCAATAGAAAGGTTTAGGACCTGTGGCCTGTGGGCCACATGCTGATTTTGTGAGAGCTTTTTTTGCTCATCTGTGGTGTTGGATGTCATGAAAAGTATGTTTCTTGTTACTTAGCTTTTGTTAGTGTTTGTGTGTTTATGTATGTGCGGCCCAAGACAACTCTTACTCTTCCAATGTGCGACAGAAAAGAAAAAAGATTGGACACCCCTTGGTGTAAGAGAAAAAAGATTAGTAACAACTTGTTAGAAAAGCCAGCAACATTAATTATTTTAAAGATATGTCAATAGAATAATAAGCTAATAAATATATATTTGGTTTTCTTAAATCTAAGTTGAAGCTGCAACAACAAGGGTAAATTAAAAAAGAGAGAGCGAGGCAGAAAAGGCAGTCACACAGGCAGCCAGCTGGCCTGGATTCCGATTTCAGCTCAATGTGACCTTGGGAAAATTAATCTCTGTGCCTCGTTTTCCTCATCTATACATAAGGATAATATTGGTATTTCCTGATGGGGTTGTTTTGAAAATTAAATGACTTATTAAAATTTACAGTTTATAATTTATTCTTCAATAATTTTAAGCTATGATGGCTTTACTACCACACCTTAAATGGAGTTTACTCCATTTACTTTACTTGTTTACTTTAATCTTTGTTGCAAACAAAGTTCCTGGATACAGATAGTGTGCAAACTCAAGTTCATAGATCATAGGAAAAGCAAAAGAATGTATTGTTTGACTTCGGAATCCTGTTTGGGACATACTTTGCTGCTGGGTACTCCAAGCAGACACAGTTTGAACAGCGGCCAATGATTTAGGATGGAATTTATGCTTCAAACTCTCACTTATCACTCAGCAGTCTGCTGCCTTATAAAACCATTGCTAAAAAGGCTGAGAAATCACCCACAGCACAGACTGTCCTATGGTTTCTATATTTGCACTTAGAGATAAAGTGTGTTTAAACATATGCTTAGGTATCTCTTTAACAGCTGGCTATACTGGGTGACTTAAAACAATGGGGGCTTCCTCCTCCATAGAGGAACACATTGTTAAAGTTGTCATTTTTTAAAAATTTCTTTCCTTAGATGATTTGTTTTGTTTTACTAACATAGTAACAGATAAAAATGAAAAGACCAAAAAAGGTCATCTTAAGCTAACTTCAACCTTACCAAATGGAAATGAATTCTTTCTATTCATTGTCCTTAATCCTATTCATTTTTCTTAAACAAAACAAGGAAAGGATATTCCTAGACAGCCAAACCTACTGTTATAAAGATGTGCACATATATGCTGCTTAATATTCTGCGTACTTAATTTAATAAAAATATATGAAGCACTCATAACTAGGGAAGTTTCTTAGTAACTTTAGTGGTAAGAAATCCTTTGCAGGACAGATGTGATTCAGATCTGTTCATTTTACTTTATGTTTCTCAGTAGAAAAGATGAGTCTTTAAAAAGATGAGGCAACTGAGTTTTGAAATTGTCATTCTCTAATGAAAACCTTGTTAGGGAAAGAGGGAAAAAAAGGAAGGTAAGAAGGAAGGAAAAGAAGAAGGAAAGAAAAGTTAAAGAAAGAAAAGAGGGAAGGAACTCTTCCTGGCTTTTAAGAATATGTTCTAGAGACACTTAGGCAAAAAATATAGGAACCTCAGGAAAATATATAGGATTCTGTTCTTTTTCCTTAAATGGTCTTTAAATAATGAGAGAAGGGAAGAGCCTGCAGGCAGAATACAGTTTTCTCTGTGGCGGTAGCTGAGGCAGTTTAATTTCAAAGATAGCAGCCTGTTGTGGAAGGACTTAGAATAAGGAAAGTTAAACATGAATCCAGTGAGCAGCTTTAGTTGGCTGTTAACCAGCTGATTGCAGAACTTGAGAAACTCCCAGAACAGAAATGTAGTAACACAACGTTAACCAGCACCCTCATGCTTCTTTGCCCCTGAGAGCTTTACTTAAGCCATAACAGTACTGAGAAGGCAAAAAGGTTTGGGTTTTTTCCCCATTTTTGGGAAATGGTGTCAACATGCATAATATTGGGTGATTTATGTGTTTCTTAGGCCTGTGAAAGACAAACTGAAAAGAATTTCTGAAGCTAATACAGGATTTATTTCAAGTGATCTGACTTCACATCCTCAAGGTTTAAGGATTTTTCTGTTTTTAGCTTCCTGCTTAGATGCTGTGGCCCAGCTCCTCCAGAGGAAAACGATGTTTGTTACTTCACTGGCCAAGGACCCAATGCATCTACCCTAGGAAACAGTCTCTTTTGCTTTTGTGGATAATTGTAACTGAGATCTTCCTAAGGTTCTTCTGAAGAAATAAATTATCTGCTGCTCACCTTTGTAAGGAAAGTTGTAAAAAATTTTATGCATCAGACCTATCAGAGTTGGCCAAACGCATTCTTTAAAACATAATTTGCTGAAGATTTAAGGCTCAAAGATGATTTCAATGGTAACAGTAGACCACTGAGATCACCAACACAATCTAATGACTATTGACTCGCCTTGTTTATCTAAAAGATCTATACAAAAATAAGGTTTTACACACACACGCACACACGCATGATGCAGTAATAAGGGTAAATGACTTTCTTTCTTTCTTTTTTTTTCTTATATACTTATGTCTTAAGTGACTCCTTTTAGGCCTTTCTCCCTTGATTGAGGTACAATAGCACAACAGGAAAGGAAGGGGCACTGCTGAGTTCAGGATGCTATTTCAGTGCCGCGGCCTAAGTATGTATGAGGAAGTGACTCACAGGTCTGTATCTGGGAGCTCTGCAGTTACTGTGACGACAACACACACTCATGGAAAACAAAGAGGTTCTGCTCCCCAGGGCGAGCCAGGGAGCATCGTGCCAGCTCAGATTTTTCCTAATTATTCTGTAAGTCTTGCAATGTGACACTGGAGGCATTCCAGGCTCTTTGTGTCTCATTAACTGTTTAGTAAGTGACACATGCTTGAAGAGCAGCCTGGTATGTAGACCAGGGAGTGGCCTTACCCTGAAGCTTAACTTTCACATCTGTCTTGATAGATACCATCTTTGGGTTTGGACACCATCAAACCAGCTGCTTTGGTCATAACCTGTTACTCTAGTCCTTACGGAAGCCAGCTGCGCTGGTAGGGTTCACCCATGGGCCCCTCAACTTTAGGTTCAAACCTTCTACATCCCAACCTTCTACATTCTGCTCATTCCATAGATAGTAATAATAGCTATTTGTAATGTATGTTACCTATGGAATATGCAATAAATTTACTTTGTAAAAATGATGATAATAAAGCCTAGCATATACTCGTGATTGCAACATGCCAGGAATTGTGGCAAATGCTTTATGTAGATGATTTTAAGTATTTTTAAAAATATTTATTTATTTAATTAAAAACATTAATATGAGGGTATGGATTTTTAGGTTACCATGTTCTCACTTTCAAGGTAAAGTTCCAGTTGTAGAGCCCTTCACCAGGGGGCGTGCTGAACACCCTCATTGGGTGAGATCCCACCCATTGCTCTCCCTCATCTCTCCAATCCTCCTCCCCCACCCCATTAGCCACTCTTAGAAGGTACATAGATGATTTTAACTGTTTCTCACAACCACCCTATGAGGTACTATTTTTAATCCCTATTTTACAAATTAGGAAAATGAAATGAGGTTTATACATGTAAAGTAACTTGCCCATTAGTAGATTTGAAATTCAATTCTAGGCGATTTGACCTTATTTGCCCCATATTTTCAACCACTTTTTTGTATTGCAGGTGGTTGTTCAAAGAAGACCCCCCCACCTAGATAGACAACTATGAGATGTTTTAATAAAAGGTGTAGACTGTGACACTGCGGGGGGCCTGCTGCCCCTGCAGTATGAAAAGATATACTAAGAGCAAAGAATAAAGAGATTGGAGGCCAGAAGCCAACAGGGGTCCTTCTCCAGTGTCCCTAAGTGGAACCAAGAGCTTTAGGGGCCAGTGGAGTTGGGCAGCCCAGGGGGGTGAGGCCACTTACTGATTGGCCATGTGGTTCTCGGTTTCTACCGAGGACATGAGGCCAGGGAGCATTTGAGTTTATGGTGTATTATGGCTGCTGTTGGAGCCACATTCTTTGATGCCACTGGGGTCTTGTCTGCTGTTGCTCCTGTTGATCATTCATAACCCTGCCTTCTACTGTAACATGTAACTGCTCTGTAGGTCTCTGGGTTGTAATAATTCACTTTGTGAAGCGGATTCAAGAGGGAATTCTACAAAATACTTATCCCAGCTGGTGGTAGAATACACAGCCTTCCAGAAGGTGAAGGTAGGGTGTGTGTTTATTGGTTGGAGGAGGCAGTAAGGAAGGGGACAAGAGGCTTATTCCACATAAAAGTTTCTTATTGGCTCCTAGTGACTTTGTTTAGGTGGTGAGTTGTCATTCTGACAGCAGGTTGTTCCTTCAAAAAATGAAATAAAACAGAGTGCTTACTATAGTTTAAGGAAAATCACCTAAGACTTTTCAGCCAGCAGTTTGCTGCTGTGGAGCCATGGCATAAGACATTTTACTGGCTATTTTACTTATTTTATCTTTATTAACCAAGAATTGCCTGCATGCTGTCCAAATGTCCTACTGTTTGGAAATAATCAGGATTTTAGAGTTTCTATTTACATACCTGACATTTAACTTTCAATTCTCTGAAGTAAAAGGAGAATAGTTCTAATAAAACTTTGATGGGGCAGATAATGCTTTGCTTTCTCATCTGCCAGTGGCCATAAATACTCCACTTTCCAGTGTGTCAAATGTCCAAGGCGGTGAAATTGACTGTCCTGCCAAGGCAAGTGGGTCATCTGAATGAATGCGTGTAAGATAATAATCTCCACCTTCTGAGAAATTGAATTCCAATCAGTTGAAAACAGTATATTGTCATACCCCAATGTGCCTGCACACCCCCAACCCTCCAACCCCCCAGCACACACATACACATTTATTATTGGTCAATGCACAAGGCTTACACTACTGCTTACCTGGCAAGGCTAAACATTTTCCTGAAGCAAGTACACTGCTTCGTGTCGCAGATCTATTGAATCCAAACCAATTAAAAACAATTAAGGCAGAGATACATTACATTTCCTCAAGGCCCTCTGTTTTAGTGACGTGGTATCTTCTGATTTCCTTGCAATAAACCCAGGATTTCTTTTGTCCTGTCTGTATGTAAAAAGGTGTCACAATATCAAAGGAGAATTAGTGTTCTATCCTTTGGAGACAGTGGATTTGACTGGTCGGCTTCTGAAAGTTTTTTTTTTTCCTCATTCAATTATTCTAAATTTCTCTTGGCAGAGAACTAGTGATAATTTCCACATTAGTCTTTAGCTAATGCCTCTTAAATGGGAGATACTAGCAATTTATCATATTCACCCAAGAGCTATCTAAGACTTCTGTAATATTTCCTAGTTCTCTTGGCACCTGGCCTGACTGTGTGCCGGATTGGGTTCTGAGTCTCACGCTCAATGATTACATGGCTTGGACCTGGACTCACCCATATTCTGCAGGAAACCAAAGAGAGTAGAAATATCTAGACCCTGAGCTTACTTGGAACCATCAGATCATCTAGTTGTGTAATTCTCAACATGCCCTGTACATCTGTCACTGAGTTGCTTTAAAAATGCAAACGCCCGAGGCTCTGATTCAAAATTTCATGAGAGGGTCAAGTATTGGTCTATTTTGGAAGTGTTTGTGTGATTTTAATGTGCATCCCAGGTTGAGAACCAGTTTTCTAGTACCACCTCATGGTTTTGAAAGAGACAGTATGGTAATAGAATGAGGGAAGAAAAGTCATTCAGCCAAAATTGCAAAGTCTTCTGCAGATGGAAGTGGGGCTGGAACCAAGCGGAACCTAGCCCTTAGCTGTGGGCATGTTCCACACCTTGCACGGACTGTGCCCGTCTCAAGTGAACTGATACTCAGGATTGCTGCCCGGATTTGCTTTGGGATCTGGACTCAGGCTCCTTGACTGCCTCCTGGGTCCATTTCTCTGACTGCACCTCCATTCTGTACAGGAGTCACATGGCTGGAGCACAAAGCAGAGCAAGGACCAGAACTTGAGTCCCGGCCTCCTGCTCTCTCTGTCACATGACCGTAATGAGCAATAAAGTAGTTCATGCATAGTGAGTGCTTTTGTATATTACACACTAACAACTCCAGTGTACGAGGCAGATACTCATGTGCTCCGTATTTTACAGATAAGGAGGATGAGAGAATTACCCCCTCCCCATCTCGCCCTAGTAAGCAGTTAGCAAGTCTGGGATGAGTCCTGACAATTGCACTCCTCAGCCTGCGCTCATAATCTCTTAATCACTTTGCTATTCTGGAGCCTGCTCTGAGAATATAAGGTGTTGAATGGCAGCTGCTTTCTTGTTTCAGCGTCGGGGTTGTTGTGGCAGCTGGCTCTGCTGCCCTTAGTTTCTGCTAATGGGCTTTCTGCTTGGCTGGAGATCCAGGCCTTGCCCTCTCTATTTTCCCAGTGAGCGACCAGGTCAGAGACAACCTATTCTCTTCAAGACTGTTTTAAGGTGCTCCACTTCCCTCCCTTTGCTTATTTGTTTGTTTTCTTTCTTTCTTTTGTCATGTCATATCATCGGCATATGACTTTGTTTCGTAAGTCCTGTCTTTCTTTTCCCTTGTGGCCCAATATAATATTTTAGGCACATGTTCACTTTGCCTTTCTGTAGACATTCTAAACAAACTCTCCTGTACTATTTAGACTTTTGACTTTTTCCTTAGTGCTGTGAATTTGGCTATGTTCCCCATTTTCCCTGGGATTCTCCTGTCTGGACTTCTATACTACTCCCTAACTTCTCTCATACATAATATCAGCAGCAACAGAAAGGGATTAATCATTTTGCTTCTCTTATAGCAACAGGTGCTTTGGAAACAACCTGATCTGTTCTGTGAAACTTGACAGGTCAGTGGGTCAATGTACTCTGAAGAATTTTGTAAATCTATATTTTTAGGTAGCGTCTGATTGATTCTACTACTTTGAAATTCTACCAAACAGACTTTTATACCTACAGGAAAACCTGCATGCATTGTTTGGAAAAATGAACCTCACTTTACAACTTGGACTTCATCTAACAAACGCAAATACTGTAATCTAATTGTATGAACCCTCATATTAATATGAAATTTAAAAAATGAACATTACTGAGATGAAAATAACCATGACAATACTATAGCGTAGAATTTTCTAAGCAATAGAAAGAAAGAAAAGGTGAAAGGTTAATATAATTATTCTATAAGGAATATTTACATGTCAACTAAAACAATTTTTTTTTTTTTTTTTTTTTGAGGGAGAATCTCACTTTTTCACCCTTGGTAGAGTGCTGTAATGTCACAGCTCACAGCAACCTTAAACTCTTGGGCTTAAGCGATTCTCTTGCCTCAGCCTTGCAAGCAGCTGGGACTACAGGCGCCACAATGCCCTGCTATTTTTGTTGTTGTTGTGTTGTTGTTTTATCTGGCCTGGGCCGGGTTTAACCCCACCAGCCTTGGTATATGTGGCCAGCGCCCTACCCACTGAACTATGGACACTGCCCTCAACTCAAAAAATTTAATGTGATAAATACAGTTGTGATGTGGCAGTATTTTTAGAATCACCTTGCACAAAATAAGTACTCAGTAAGTGTTTATGAAATTGAATCTGTTAAGTGTCATGAAATTGAGAAAGTAACCACCACTGACCAGTTTCCCCTGATTGAACTGAACATAACTGTTTCCTTGATAAACATGGTGATAATAATCAGTGACCGTGGGCGATTATTGCCCCGTTTCTTGTTTTTTTGTAAACCTTTAATGGTCATATTTTGCTTCTCTAACAATATCAATTAAAAATTAACAAACGTTTTAAACGTTCACTGGAGTATCACAGAATAACCAATGCATTACCGAGTGGGAGCAGGACAATTAGAATAATACATGCGTTCCATTAACTGACTAGAACTCTTACTTTAAGGTGCAGTGGCATAAGACATAACTGTTGACAAAGTCTACTTGCAACTTGTTACCCCAGCCCACAACCAGGCTCTTATTATAGTTCATGAGCTGGAAATGCTCCCTTCCTTGGGAATCTATTTTGGAGCTAGGCTTGCTCCTCTCCTGTCCAAGTAGTAAAGCAACACACAGCTCCCAGTTAATTAATGTTTCTGTTGACAGTTCCGGCTGAGCATCATTAAGTTTCCCTATCAACATCAACAGTGTCTATGATACTCCAGAAGGCAATATTGATTATAGTTGCTTGACTTTGCCATATTTCACCAGAGCTTTCTTTCTCGAATCACTTCCTCTAAATTCCAGTGATGCTTTTATTTACATCACCATTTCCATCTTCCAGGGAATAAAGTCCCAGCAGAGCACATGTGTTCCCGGTGATGTATTAACATGGACTCTCACCAAAATGACCACGTGAAATGCTGAGCTCCAACAGTGGAGAGGACAAGGGCGAGCCAGATGAAAGTGACTTGCAGTTTCTCAGAAAGCGAATAATTTTGTCTTTTTTCAGAGAGAGATTAGAGAAGAAGCAGAGCTCTTGTTTTGTATGTGGTATTAATGAAAGATTAAATTCCTCCAGTTTAATTTATATCTGGACTGTATTACCATTTCAATTTCTGTTCCCAGATACTTTTTCTAAGAGATGGATTTCAGCAGTGCTATCACCATGATTGTGGGAGAGTTTGAAAAGACTGGGGCTGTGATTATAGAGAGAGGTCCACTCAATCTGTTCATCTTGAAGAAAACTGAGGCTCACTCAGTTGAGGCCCAGGCAGTTTGTAGCTGGAAGCTGGACTGGGCTGGTGCTGAGTCACGAGTGGAGAACTTAGGATCCCAAGGGTGTGGTATTGGATGGCAAAAGTGGATCCAAGCTAGCAGGTGGCCTCTGAGGGTCTACTGCGTGGTTATGTGGTGTCCCGGCAGGCAGGTGGAGGAGTCAGTGAGTGTCTGGGCAAGCTTGTCAGCAGAAGAGGAAGGACAGGGGTAGGGTGGGGGTTGGTATTCAGGAACAAAATAGCTGTGGAGGGCAAGTCATCCTGGAGACGCTGTAATACAATGTGAAAACAGTTGTGGCCTGCTAAGTCCCAGGACTGGGCTAGAGCTCTTTGTGTCTCTCCTGATTCACATTTTGCATAATTCACTCATTCATTAAATATTCACCGAGACTCATATGTGTCAGGCACCACGCTAGGGATTGTGATATGGTGGTGAATATTATATTATCTCTACTCTCTCGCAAGGCTTACAGGTAAAACAAGGGCAATGCCAATGCCATATGACTAGTGAGTAAATGGTTTTGTGGGATCACAGATTTGGGAACACAGAAGTGGGACCACTTCCGTGGTTTGGGGAGGTCATTGATTGGCTCAAAATCAGGATGGAGTAAACTGACTCTCACTGTGGGGAAGGGGACTATAGAGGCTGAAAACAAGACAAGTCCTGACAAACAAGGGCTAAGGGAATGCCACAGAAATACAAGTGATGGAAAGGCTGATTTGTTGAAGCAAGTCCATACAGCTCTGCAAATGGTGGAGAACGATCAGAAAGTTACATTCTTTCTCTTAATGTGATAATGTTAACGTTTTTAAAAAATAATGTGATGAAGAAGATCTTCTATATACATATAAGTTCATCATACTTCAATCTTTAGTGGCCATGAATGAGCCAGTCAGATATGCATCTCTGCCTGACCCTCCCCACCACATTGCTGAGTATTCTTTCTAAATTGTGACCACTCTCTGTATGTCTGGAAACAGGTGATGAATGCTTCCTATCAAAGTATTTGCTTTAGGACTTTTACAGTTTTGAGTACTTTGAAAAAATATATATTCAACATTCTACTTCAAGTGTCTAGTTGCTGCCAAGGCAACAAACTGGTATAATAGCTGGGAAATTTTTGAAGCACAAGTTGAGAATATTGCCTTACCACATATTAAAAGATACTGTATCTTCCTAGAATCCAGACCACCACCTGTCCTGATTTATTTCCCCAAGTACTTGTTATGTAGAATCAGTTCACATCAGAAGGGGAGGTCAAGGGAAAATAGTAGAAAGTCCAGGAAAATATGCATCTAAATATAGGAATTTAGTGTTAGAAAAAAAAAAAAGACACATTTCAAAACTATAGCGAAAATATGGATTGCTCAATTGACAGCGTTGAACCAACT
The DNA here is from genome assembly GCA_963574355.1 of Loris lydekkerianus. Lineage (NCBI taxonomy): Eukaryota > Metazoa > Chordata > Mammalia > Primates > Lorisidae > Loris > Loris lydekkerianus. The sequence continues at coordinate 26,039 of CAUYPK010027322.1, forward strand.
GGAAGAAAATAAAATTAAATCTCTATGTATATCAAAATATGTATTAGATGGACCGTAAATTTAAGTGTTAAAAATGAAAGTGAAATACTAAAAATAATAAATAAATAAAAATTTAAAAAATACACATATAGATGAGGTGGGAAAGACCTAAATATCAATACACACACACACACACACACACACACACAACCTAGTAAAACTAAAGACTAAAATATGTGACTTCATAAAAACTGAATGAAAAGTTTTACACCGAAAAATATCCCCTGTAAACTCTCATGAGCAAATTTAAAATTCAAACTGCAATTTGTGAGAAAAATAATCAAGAACAAATATCCTTAATATAAAGAGCTCTTTTAAATAAGTAAAGAAAAAGAGACACAATAGAAAAATGGACAAATGCCATAAATAATTTGCAAAACTGTTTAACCTTGCTGATAATTAAACGTTCAAATTAAAAGAAGATAGATAGTTTTATTGCACCCTGCACCTTGACGGAGACGAAATGATTCAACACCCCGTATGGCCTTGGTGGGAGGACGTGGTCACTACATATTGCTGGTGGGAAAGTCAACTGGGACAAGCTTCCTGAAAAATAATTCAACAATCCACGACAACGATCCTTACAATCAGAAGAAAAGTAAGGGCACTTCCATTGTGAGAAACAGAAGAGTTTAAACACATTGTTTTCTCTTCCTCCTATTCTCAGATCTTGCCTGCTGACTTCTAAAGATTTGGCAGACCTAGAGACTCTTATTTTTTTTCTTTTAAAAAGGAAAGCTAACATACTTCTTGCATAGTTGCTTGGTAGGATTTCCTAGGAGGGACCTTGCTGGATTAGAGTTGTAACAAGGCAACACAGTCTGCTCTGCCTAATCACTAATGCGTCCCGTACATATTGATGGCAACTTACTTCCCGAGTGATGTTATTATCAAAACATACACTGATAGCCAAAATGGATCCATTTATGACTAAATCCTGAGGGTGAAGGACCTGGGAGGAAGTGGATAAAATGTGGCCCTGGACCAAGGAACTCCTTACCTTTGATCGCTCTGTAGCAGAAAACTGCTAAACTTTCTAGGGTTGGGCTCAGCCAGGAAAGGGATACTGATGCTCAAGTTTTGGACTATCTTTGATGTTGAATTACTCTGAGAAAAAAATTGTTTTACCGTAACATTTGCAGATGCTGGTATATTCCAAGACATGATCTACAACCTCTTTGTACGAGAGGTAATGAGGCTGAGACTCTGAAAGTCTGACTTTTCTCAAAGTCATTTAGCTTATTACTTCAGAACTATGAATTCACGTCTAAGCCACAAGATATTACTGTGTTATTTAGCTTATTAATTCAGAACTATGAATTCATGTCTAAGCCACAAGATATTACTGTGTTATCTTCCTAGAATCTAGACCACCACCTGTTTTGATTTAGTTCTCCAGGTGCGCGTTGTGTAGAACTCATTCTTTTTTTGTCTTATCAGGCCTCTGGCACCACCAGATGTTGGTCTTTTTCTATTTTCTTTCCTTCTTTTCTTTCGTTTCTCTCTTTCTCTCTCTTTCCTTTTCTTTCTTTCCCTGTGTAGAGTGCTGTAGGGGCACTATAGCCCACAGCAACCTCAAACTCTTGGGCTTGAGCAATCAATCCTCTTGCCTCAGCTTCCCAAGCAGCTGCGACTACAGTCGTGCACTACTACACCTGTCTAGTTTTTCTGTTTTTGATAGAGATGAAATATAACTCTTGCTCTTGAACTCCTGAGCTCAAGCAGTCCACCCTCCTCGGCCTCCCAGAGTAAGATGTTGGACTTTTCGCAGCTTTCTACCCATTGATCCTGCCTGTTATCTCAGGGAGTGGAAGGAGGCTTCTGCAGGCCCAGGCTCTAGTTATGGAGTGGTGTGTCCTGTGAGGGGTCCAATGAGGGAGGCGTGTGACTCTGAGCTACTGCTTGCTGCACTGAGAGCAGAGATCTTCTGGGCATGGGCAGGACGCAGTGATGTGACTAAGATCTCACTCAAGACCTCATGTGTCGACCTTATGCTTTCTTCCGAGGTAGTCCTTTTTTGAAGAAAGCCAGTGACGGGTTACTCAGAGTGAGGCTAAGGAGGAAGCATGTTAAGCCAGCCTGGAACCTAGGTCCTCCTTGGGCTTGGTCCTGCACAGGGTGTGCTGAGATGAATAGGGTCACCCTTCCACATCAACTGTCCTCTCAAGGGATATTTTTCATGCTGGGTGCAACTGAATGAGATCTCCTTACTTTTCTCATACCCACAGGTAAAGAGGATCGAGCCCAAGCATTGTACATGATCCTGTTAATTACAGTGTAAGTTTGAATAGTGGCAACAACTGTGCTTTATTTCCAACTTCTATTTAGTGAGTGCCAGACCGAGTGATTTGGCTAACAGTGCATTTAGTGAGTTCTTCACATTGTCCATTTGTAGCCCCCATTTCTTTAAACAGCCTAGACAATATCATCCTTATGTTCTTGTTTCACATTATCCTTCATAGTCTCTCTCACATAATCAGACTGTGACTCGTGGGAACTTCTTTCCCCCCTATCCTTTCCCTCTGGGCTCAAGCCTTGATAACTGAAAATCTTGTCCCTTCCCTTCATGGGGACCTTCCCTATTGGGCTTTGTAGTTGACTTTCCATGCTTTCCTGGGCTCATTCCTTAGTATATATTTCTTCTGAGAACCTCTTTCCTTTACAAAATTTGAAAAAAAATTATTGGTGTTATTTTTGGTTGACACATATAATTGTATACATGTATGGGGTACAATTTGATGTTTTGGTATATGTCTACAATGTGGCATGATTAAATCAAGCCAATTGACATTTTTGTCATCTGTATTATCTACCATTTATCTACCAATAACTAACTCTCTTAGTTATTTTGCAATGACTAAGTGGCTGATTTATTTACTTAATTGGGATCACATACCTTAAATAGAAGGTTACATATGACCTTTTATTCTGCGTGTGACTTGGACCTAACTCCAGAAGCAATTGTCTAGGAATTTTCCCAGTGTCTGTCACTTGAAGTCCAATTAAACTGAATGACAAATTAAGAACAATGATACTGATAGACCCAATCTACAAGCTCATGTAAATATGACAGTCATTAATGTTAATTTTAACATAACTAATAGCTATTGGCTTTAGAAAGAAAATAAATGGCAGAATAATAATAATCACAGTTGCTTTTACTGAGTGCTTCCTACATACCACAAGCTGTGCTAAATGCTTTGTGTGTATAGAATAATAACTATTATTCCCATTTTATAGATATAATCCATGGTTTTTAAAAATTCTTCCTTAAGGTGTGATCTGATCCTTGTCATCAAAATTTGGGGCATGTCTGAAACTCAGATAGGTAGAGTTTAGAAAACAGAGTGAAGCTCATGAAATGATTTTTTTCCCTAGAGATTTTCTAATAAGTTTGATTGGTATATAAAACCTGACCATGAAGGAAAAATTTACTCACTAAGATATTATCAAAGAGTCAAGAATGTAAGCCATATCCAGAGGCATTTTAACTTTCTAAACTTTAGAAAAGATTTTTTATTATCCCAATAATCATATTTGATAACAATCTTCATAATATATAATAACAACATGTCATATTAAGATGTGCAGGGAATGGAGGGAAGATGGACAATGCCCAGCTACTATAAATACAAGGATTGTGAGCTGATTTCAGAAGGGAATTGAGTTAGCTCTGAGCCTTCCCAGATTCCTCTCATGATTAGTTCAGGTTATAAATGACATTTTTCCTTGTTGAAAGCTATTGGCTCCTATTGCAAATCTTCAATCTTCACCAACGTCCATGGATCTACTTGAACTGACCAGCCCAGACTGTGGGTGATTTGCAATTCAAGTTACCATTGGTTTATACTCGAGGTATATTTTATGGAGAAATTTAAATTATACTTGTTTTAAAATAGAGATCTAGTAACCTTCTGTCTGATATTATCTTCTTTAAATAGCTAATGAGTGTAACACTCTCTTAGAAAGAGGAACAGCTCTCTCTGGGGAACTCAACAGTTCACTACGGCCACCATGTCAACTGCAGACCTCCAAACAAATAGTGCTGGAAGAAAAAACATTCCCACATCTCAGTGGGAACTACAAGTAGCAGAAAAGAGGTCCTACTTTCTTCCCCTCTCTTTGCACACACTGACTATTCCTGAATCTGTGAGACTGTTGGGTCTGACAGATGGTTAGTTACCTCTTCTTTCACTGCTTGTCCTGGGGTAGTGGGGCTGGAAGGTGACAATAAATAGAGCATGGGTGTTGTTAATGAAAACAATCCCAGCAATAAGATGGAGCATTTTTATTATAGTAAAAAATTAGAAACAAGCAATAAACAAATGGGACTTAATTAAACTGAAAAGCTTCTGAACAGCTAAGGAGACAACAACCAAAGCAAGTAGACAACCTACACAATGGGAAAGGATATTTGCATATTTTGAATCAGACAAAAGCTTGATAACTAGGATCTATAGAGAACTCAAACTAATCCATATGAAAAAAGCCAACAATCCCATATATCAATGGGCAAGAGACATGAATAGAACCTTCTCCAAAAAAGACAGATGAATGGCTAACAAACATTTGAAAAAATGTTCATCATCCCTATCTATTAGAGAAATGAAAATCAAAACCACCCTGAGATACCATCTAACCCCAGTGAGAATGGCCCACATCACAAAAATCTCAAAACTGCAGATGCTGGCATGGATGTGGAGAGAAGGGAACGCTTTTACACTGCTGGGGGGACTGCAAACTAGTACAACCATTTTGGAAGGAAGTATGGAGAAACCTCAAAGCACTCAAGCTAGACCTTCCATTTGATCTTGCAACTCCATTACTGGGCATCTACCCAGAAAGAAAAAAATCCTTTTATCATAAGGACACTTGTACTAGACTGTTTATTGCAGCTCAGTTTACAATCGCCAAAATGTGGAAACAGCCTAAATGCCCACCAACCCAGGAATGGATTAACAAGCTGTGGTATATGCACACCATGGACTACTATTCAGCCATTTAAAAAAATGGAGAC
>CAUYPK010027324.1:0-10883 GCA_963574355.1 Loris lydekkerianus
TGTCCTTGGGGGGAGGGGCCGCAGCGTGCCACGACTTTTGCTGGAGCATGGCTCACGAGTGCCCCCTAGTGGCAGAATCCTTTCCAGCACACCGAGATATCTTCAAGTTTCTAACCAGATATCTGGTCGGCCCACGAATGTCAGAACCGGGCATACATACATACATAAATACATCACACACTCACACACACACACACACACACACACACACACACACACACCTGAGCCAAGGTTCTATCTCAAACAAAATAAATAAATAATAAAAATAAATAAATAAAATGATAAATAAAAGATGGAAGGAAGGAAGGAAATGTAAATAAATAAATAAATAAAGGGGGGCAAAAGAAACCCCTTGAGCTGAACAATCATTTTTGGAGGGGCCACAGCGTGCCCCCTCCCATTTGCACACGCATACCTGAGCAAATACTCTGTCTCAAAGAAAATAAATAAATAAAATAAAGAAATAAAATGATGAATTAAAGGATCAAAAGAAGGAATTAAGGAAGGGAGGAAGAAAGATAAAATATATCAATAAATAAAGAGGGAGCAAAAAAACCCCATGAGCTGAGCTATCCTCCTAGGAGGGGCTGCAGCGTGCACCCTCCAGTTTGTGGGTGCATGGCCCACATGAGCCCCCTAGCAGCGGGATCCCTCCCAGCAGACCGAAAAATTTTCAAAATCCCAACACAGATATGTGGTTGACCCTCGACCGCCATGACTGAGAATACATGCACACATACATACATAATCACACACACACACACACCCCTGAGCCGATGCTCTGTCTCAAAGAACATAAATACATAAATATAGAAATAAATAAATAAAATGAGAAATAAAAGGATCGAAGGAAGGAATTAAGGAAAGAAGGGAGGAAGAAAGGGAAAATAAATAAAGGGGGGAAAAGAACCTCAAGCTGAGCTATCGTCCTGGGAGTGGCCACGACGTGACACTCCCATTTGCGGGCACACAGCCCATGAGCACCCACTAGTGACGGGATCCCACCAAGCAGACCAAAAAAGTTTCAAAGTCCAACACAGATATGTGGTTGACCCTCGAATGCCCCAAAGAAGCACAGGGCAAACACCCGCCCTGGACCTCTGGTGGACCCAAGGGGCATGCATACAAACATACATACATACATACATACACCAATACACACATACATACACACACAAACACACACACCTGTTAGCCAAGGCTCTGCTTTAAAAAAATAAATAAATGAATAATAAATGAATTAATAAATAAATAGATAAATAAAATATATAAAAGGAAGGATGAAAAGAAGGTAAATAAATAAATAACTAAGGGGGGAGCAATAAAACCTCAAGCTGAACTATCCTTGGGGGAGGGGCCATGGTGTGCCACGAAATTACCTGAAGCATGGCCCACGAGCGCCCCCTAGTGGCGGCATCCATTCCAGCGCACTGAGATATTTTCAAACTCCTGACACAGATATTTGGTGGAACAATGAACGCCAGAACCAAGCATACATACATACGTAAATACATACATCACACACACAAACACACACGAGCCAAGGCTGTGTCTCAAAAAAATAAATAAATAATTAAATAAATAAAATGATAAATAAAAGAATGGAAAGAGGGAAGAGAAAATAAATAAATAAAGGGAAGCAAATAAATAATAAATAAAATAAATAAAATAAAGAATGGATGGAAAGAAGATAAAGATATAAATAAATAAGAGGAGAGCAAACAAAGCCAATCTGAGCTATCATTGTGGGAAAGGGACCTGGATTGCCCCGCATTTTCCTGGCACATGGCCCACGAGTGCCCCCTCGTGGGGGGATCAATCCTAGAGGACTAAGAAATTTTCAAAATCCCAACATAGATATTTGGTCGACCCAGGAACGCCATGTCCAAGTATGCACACATACATACATACATCAGACACACACACACACACACACACCTTAGCCGAGGCTCTGTCTCAAAGATAATAAATTAATACATAAATAAATAAATAAATGATAAATAAAAGGATGAAAGGAAGGAAGGAAGGAAGAGAAAATAAATAAAAAAAATAAATAAAGGTGGGGCAAAAAACCCCCAAGCTGAGCTATCATACTTGGAGGGGCCATGGCATACCCCCTATTGTTTGTGGGCACATGGCCAGAGAAGGACCACTAGCGGTGGAATGCCTCACAGTGGACCGAAAAATTATCAGATTCTTGACACAGATATGTGGTTGACCTGCAAATGCCCCAACCGAGCCCAAGGCAAACACCAGCCCCGGACCTCTGGTCGACCGGAGAGGCATGCATACATACATACATACATACATGCACAAATACACACATACACACAAAGACACACACCGCTGAGCCAAAGCTCTGTCTCAAAAAAAAAAAAATAATAATTAATTAAATAAATAAATAAATAAATAAAAGGATGGATGGAAAGAAGATAAATACGTAAGGGGGAAGCAAAAAAGCCCCATTTTCAAAGTCCCTACACAGATATCTGGTCAACCTACAAACAACCTGACCAAGCACCTAGGAACTCTGGTTGACCCGAGGGGCATGCATACAAACATACATACATACATGCACACATACACACATACACACAAAGACACAAACCGCTGAGCCGTAGCTCTGTCTCAAAAAAACTTAAATAAATAAATAAATAAATAAGTAAATAACATAAACACACACACACACACACACCCCTGAGCCGAGGCTCTCCCTCAAAATAAATAAATAAATAAAATGATAAATAAAAGGATGGAGTGAAAGAATGAAGGAAGGAAGGAAGAGAAAATAAATAAATAAATAATGGGGGGGGCAAAATAATTTCTCTGAGGTTAGCTATGGTCCTGGGAGGGGCTGGGGCGAGACTATCTTAGGGGAGGAGCCGTGGTGTACCACCTGTGCAATTTCGGGCACTTGGGCCGCATTTGCTCTCTAGTGGCGGGATCCCTTCCAGCAGACTGAAAAATTTTCCAAGTCCTGACACAGACACCTGGTCAACCGCGAACGCCATGACCGAGCAGACATACATACATACATCACACACACAAACACACACACACAAACACACACACACCCCTGAGCCGAGGCTCTGTCTCAAAGAAAATAAATATATATATATATAATGAAAATAAATAAATAAAATGATAAACGAAAGGATGGAAGGAAGCTAAATAGGAAGAAAGGAAGAGAAAATAAATAAATAAATAAATAAATAAATAAATAAATAGAAACAAAAAACACCGAGCTGAGCTATTGTCCTGGGAGGGGCCACAGCATGCACCATCCTTTTGTCGGGTGCACAGTCCATGAGCGTCCCCTAGCGGTGGGATCCCTCCCAGCTGAACAAAGAACTTTCAAAGTCACGACCCAGATATACGGTCAAACTGCTAATGCCCGGACTGAGGGCAGGGCAAACACACACTCCTTACCTCTGGTTGATCCCAGGGGCATGCATACATATATACATACATACACAAATACACACATACACACACACACACACACACACACACACACACAGAGTGCTGAACCAAGGCTCTGTCTCAAAAATATAAATACATAAATAAATAATAAAAAATACATAAATAAAATAAATAAAAGGATGGATGGAAAGAAGATAAACAAATAAATAAAGAAATAATTGGAACAACAAAAATCCCCATGCTAAGCTATCCTGGAGGGTGTGGCCATGACGTGACTCCCCTGTTTGCAGTCGCATGGCCTGGAAGTGCTCCCTAGCGTCCTGATCCCTTTCAGCAGACAGAAAAAATTTCAAAGTCCCAACACAGATATCTGCTCAACCCACAAACGCCATGCCTGAACATACATACATACATACATACATACATACATCACATACACGCACACGCCTGAGCTGAGGCTCTGTCTTGAAGAAAATAGATAAATAAATAATAAAAATAAATAAATAAATAAATAAAATGATAAATAAAAGGATGGACGGTAGGAAGGAAGGTCGAGAAAATAAATAAATAAATAAATAAATAGGGAACGAAAAAAAACCCAGAGCTGGGCTATCGTCCTGGGAGGGGCTGTGGCATGCAGGACACTCCTATTTGCAGGCGCATGTCCTGTGAGGGTCCCCTAGCGGCGTGATCCCTCCTAGCAGACTGAAAAATTTTCAAACTCCCGACAGATATGTCGTCGATCTGCAAGGGCCCCCACTGAGTAATGGGCAAACACCCGCCCATGACGACTAAATGACACGAGGTGCATGCATACATACATACCTACACAAGTACACACATACACACAAACACACACACACCATTGAGCTGAGGTTCTGTCTCAAAGAAAAAAATAAATAAATAAATGAAAGAAAAGGATGGATGGAAAGAAGATAAATAAATAAATAAATAAGAAGGGGGGAAACCCTTAAGCTGAGCTATTTTAAGGGGAGGGGCCACGGCATGCCCCCTTCATTTTTCAGATGCACAGCCCACTAGCACCCAATAGCAATGGGATCCCTCCCAGCGGATTGAAAATCTTTCAAAGTCCTGACACAGATACCTGGTCCACCTGAGAATGTGCCTGACCGAGCTAAGGTCAGACAGCCACCCCGGACCTCTGGTCAAACCGATTGGCATGCATACATATATACATACATACATACACAAATACATACATACATACACACACACACATCCCTGAGCTGAGGCTCTGTCTCAAAAAAAATAAAAATAACTGAATAAATAGAATAAATAAAAGGATGGGTGAAAAGAAGATAAATAAATAAGGGGGAGCAAAAAAACCCCAAGCTGAGATATCCTCAGTGCAGGAGCAGTGGAATGCACCCAATTCGTAGGCACATTGCCTGTGTGTGCCCACTAACGGCAGGATCCCTCCCAGCGGACCAAAATATTTTCAAAGTCCTGACACAGATATCTGGTTGACTCACAAATGCCACGACCAAGCATACATACATACATGCATACATTAAACACACCCACACACCCACACACACACCTGAAACAAGGCTCTCTCTCTCAAAAAAAAACAAATAATTAAGTAAATAAATAATAAAAATAAATAAATAAATGAAATGATATATAAAAGATATAAGGAAGGAAGGGAGGAAGAGAAAAAAATAAATTAATTAAGGGGGAGAACACGAGTTGTGCTATCATCCTGGGAGGGTCCACAGCGTGTCCCCTCTCGTTTGCTGGCACACAGCCCACGAGCACCCACTAGTGGCAGAATCCCTCCCAGTAGAACAAAATTTTTCAAAGTCCTGACACAGATATGTGATCGACCCATAAACGCCCAAACCGAGCACAAGGCTAATACCTGCCTCAGACCACTGTTTGACCCGAGGGGCATGCATACATACATACATACACACATGCACACACACTCACACACCACTGAGCCGAGGCTCTGTCTCAAAGAAAAATAAAAAAAATAAATAATAAATGAATAAACAAATAAATAGATAAATAAATAAAATAAATTAAAGGATGGATGGAAAGAAGAGAAATAAATAAACAACAAAGGGGGGGCAAAAAAACCCAAGCTGAGCTATCCTTAGGGGAGGGTCAGCAGCATGCCCCGCCTTTTCCTGAGCATGGTCCGCGATTGCCCCCTAGCGATAGGATTCCTTCCAGTGGACTGAAAAATTTTCAGTCCCGACACAGATATCTGGTCAACCAGCGAATGCCATGAAGAAGCATACATACATCACACACACACACACACACACACACACCTGAGCCGAGGGTCTGTCTCAAAGAAAATAAACAAATAAATAAATAATAAAAATAAATAAATATATAATATATGAAAACATGGAAGGAAGAAAGGAAGAAGGGAAGAAAGGAAGGAAGGAAAAATAAATAAATAAATAATGGGGGGGCAAAAAAGACCTCTGAGACTGAGCCATCGTCCTGGGAGGGGTCGCGGCGTTCCCCCTCCCATTTGTGGGCACACGGCCACAAGCACCCCCTAGCAGCGGTATCCCTCCCAGAGGACAAAAAAATTTTCAAAGTCCCGACAAAGATATGTGGTTGACCTGAAAACGCCCAAACCGAGGCAGAACAAACACCCGCCCTGGACCTCTGGTCAAGCCGAGGGGCATGCATACATACATACATACATACATACACAAATACACACACACACACACACCCCTGAGCCAAGGCTCTGTCTCATAAAAGGAAATAAATAAACAAATAAAAAATAAAAAAATAACACGGTGCATCTTGGAATGGGTACAGGTGAAACTTACTAAAGGCAGAATACAAATGTCTTCATGCAATAACTAAGAAAATGCCATGAAGGCTATGTTGAACATTTTGATGAGAATATGTCAGATTGTATATGAAACCAGCACATTGTACCCCTTTACTGCACTAATGTACACAGCTATGATTTAACAATAACAAATAAATAAATAAATAAATAATTAAAAACAGACATTGACTCCTATCTGTGAGAATTTAATAATAGTTTCTTCCTTGGCACACATTGTGGGATGTTTTGTTTGTTTTTTGAGACAGAATCTCACTATGTTGCCTTTGGTAGAATGACATGGCGTCACAGCTCACAGCAACCTCAAACACTTGGGCTTATGCGATTCTCTTGCCTCTGCCTCCCAAGTAGTAGCTAAGACTACAGGTGCTTGACACAACGCCCAGCTAGTTTTTTGCTGCAGTTGTCATTGTTCATTTTAGCTGGCCCTGGTTGTATTTGAACCTGTCAGCCTCAGTGTATGTGGCTGACGCCCTACCCACTGAGCTGCAGGCACCACCAGCATACATGGTTTTTAAGAAGAGCACTCCAGGCCAGGTGCAGTGGCTCACACCTGTAATCCTAGTTCTCTGGGAGGCTGAGGCAGGTGTATTACTTGAGCTCATGAGTTTGAGACCAGCCTGAGCCAAAGTGACACCTTGTCTCTACTAAAAATAGAAAAACTGAGGCAAGGGGATCATTTGAGCCCAGGAGTTGGAGGTTGCTGTGAGCTGTGATGCAATAGCACTCTACACAGGGCAACAGCTTGAGACTCTGTCTCAAAAGAAAAAAAAGAAAAAAAGCTGGTGGGAGTGCAAGATAATACAGCATTTTTGACAAGAACTTTGGAGAATACTCAAGAAACTAAAAGTAGACCTACCATTCTATCCTGCAATTCCTGTACTAGGTATATACCCAGATGATTAAAAGTCATTTTACAACAAAAAAATTTGCTCCAGAATTTTAATTACAGCCCGATTTGTAATTGCCAAGACATGGAAACAGCCCAAGGGCACAACTACCCATTAATGAATCCACAAACTGGTATATGTACACCATGAAATACTATGCAGCCATAAAAAAGATAGAGACTTCAGATCTTTTATGTTTACTTGGATGGATCTGGAACATATTCTTCTTAGTAAAGTATCACAAGAATGGCGATGTACTCAATACTACTATGAAATAAATATGTAATCACCTGTACATTCATACGAATGGTATAACATAATTATAGGCCAGAAAGTAGGAGAAAAGAAGAGTGTGGGGAGGGAGGATATTTAGGGAGGGGGATCTCACCTAATGTGCATGATGCAATGGTGCCTTTCAAAACTTTAAAGACAACAGTATAATTGTCTTACCACAACAAATAAGTAACTGAGGTGATGGATATCTTAATCAGTTCGATGTAAGTGTTTCACATTGTATGTCAAATCAGTACACTGAACCCCATAAATACATCAATGTACACAGTTATGATTTAATAAAAATAAATAAATAAATAAATAAATAAATAAATAAATAAATAAGATGGATGGAAAGAAGATAAATATATAAATAAATAAGGGGGGGTGGCAAAAAATTCCCAAGCTCAGCTATCCTCAGGAAAGTGGCCGCGCATGCCATGCCTTTTGCTGAAGCATGGCCCGCAAGTACCTCATAGAGGCAGGATCCCTTCCAGCGGACCAAAACATTTTCAACATCCCGACACAGATATCTGGTTGACCCACGAATGCCACATCCGAGCACACATACATACATACGTACATTGCACAAACACACACACACACAGCTAAGCCAAGGCTCTGTCTCAAAGAAAATTAATTAATTAATTAATAAAAATAAATATAAATAAATAAAATGATAAATAAAAAGATGGAAGAAAGGAAGGAAGAGAAAATAAATAAATAAATAAAGAGTGGGCAGAAAAAGCCCCGAGCTAAGCTATTCTCCTGGGAGGGGCCGCGGTGTGCCCCCACCCATTTGCAGTTGCACGGCTGTGAGCATCCCCTAGCGGTGGGATTCCTCACAGAGGACAGAAAAATTTTCAGAGTCCCAAAAAAGTTATGTAGTCAACCTTCGAACACCCAAACCGAGCACAGGGCAAACAGCTGCCCTGGACCTCTGCTCTACCGAACGAGCATGCATATATGCATACATACATGCATAGACAAATACACACACACACACACACACACACACAAAAAAAAAAAACACCACTGAGCTAAGGCTCTGTCTCAAAAAAAGAAATAAACAAATAAAAAATAAATAAATAAATAAAAAGATAAATTAATAACATAAATAAAAGACTGGATGGAAAGAAGATAAATAAATAATTGGGAGGCAAACAAAATTCCAAGCTGAGCTATCTTTGGGGGTGTGGCCACGGGGTGCCATCCCCCATTTGCGGCCGGTCCGTCAGCAAGCGCCTCGAAGCAGCTGGATCCCTCCCAGCAGACCGAGAAATGTTCAATCCCAACTCAGATATCTGGTCGACCCACAAACACCACGACCGAGCATACAAACATACATACATACATACATACATCACACACACACATACACACACCTGAGCTCAGGCTGTCTGAAAGAAAATAAATACATTAATAAATGAATAATAAAAATAAATAAATAATTAAAATGATAAATAATAGGATGGAAGGAAGGAAGGAAGAGAAAATAAATAAATAAATAAAGGAGGGGCAAACCCCCACCCCCCAGCTGAGCTATTCTCGTAGGAGGGGCGGCAGGGTACAAAACAAAGCCCAGAGACTGAGCTTTCATCTTGGGAGGGGCTGTGACATGCCCCCATACAGTTTGCAGTCACACGGCCCACAAGCCCCCCTAGCTGCACGATCCCTCCCAGCAAATCGAGAAATTTTCAAAGTTCGGACAGAGATATGTGGTGGACCTGCACATGCCATGACTGAGCATACATACATACATACATCTCTCTCTCACACACACACAGACACACACACCCCTGACCCGAGGCTCTGTCTCAAAGAAAATAAATGAATAAATAAGTAAATAATAAACATAAATAAATAAATAAATAAAATGATAAAAGGATGGAAGGAAGGAATGAAGGAAGGTAGGAAGAAAAGAAAGGAAAAGAAAGAAAGAAAGAAAGAAAGAAAGAGCGAGCAAAAAAAGTCCTTGAGCTGAGCTATACCCCTGGGACGGCTGCTGGGTGCCCCCTCTCGTTTGTGAGCTCACGGTCTGCAAGCGCCCTCTAGCGGCGGGATCCCTCCCAGCGGACCAAGAAATTTTCAAAATCCCAGCACAGATATGTGGTCAACTTGTGAATGCCACGACTGATTATAGATACATAAATAAATACAACACACACACACACACACACACACACACACACACCCCTGAGCCGAGACTGTCTCAAAGAAAATAAATAAATAAATAAAAATAAAATACATAAATATAATGATAATTAAAAGGATGGAAGGAAAAAAGGAAGCAAAAATAAAAAAAATTAAAAAGGGGGGTGCAAAGAAAAAAATAAACAGTTGAGCTATTGTACTGGGAGGGGCCATGGCTTGCTCCCTCCTGTTTGCGGGTGCTCAGACGGAAGCGCTCCCTAGCGGTGGGATCACTCCCAGCGGACCAAAACATTTTCAAAGTCTCAACACAGATATCTGAGCCATCCATGAATGCCAGGACGGACCATACATACATACATACATCACACACACACAGACACACACACATCTTAGCCGAGGTTTTGTCTCAAAAAAAAAAAAAATAATAAATGAAAATATAAATACATAATTACAATAAACAAATAAAAGAATGATAAATAAAAGGATGGAAGAAAGGAAGATAAAATAAATAAATAAATAAATAAATAAATAAATGGGGGCAAAAATACCACTGATCGGAGCTATCATCCTGGGCTGGGTGGCGGCGTGACCCATCCTGTTTGCGGGCGCACAGCCCGATAGCACCCCCTAGTGGCGGGATCCCTTACAGCAGACCGAGAAAATTTCAAAGTCCCAACACAGATATGTGGTCCACTCGCAAACACCCTGACTGAGCGCTTGGCAAACACCCGCCCTGGACCTATGGTCAAACCGAGGGGCATGCATACATACGCACATATATACATACAAAAATACACACACACACACACACTGCTGAGCCGAGGCTCTGTCTCATAAAATAAATAAATAAATAAAAAATAAATGAATGAATATATAAATGAATAGGTAAATAAATAAATGATAGATGTAAAGAAGGGAAATAACTTAATCAATAAGGGGGGCAAATAAAACCCAAGCTGAGCTATCCTTGGGGGAGAGGCCAGGGCATGTCTAGCCTTTTGCTGGTGCATGGCCCGCGGGTGCCCCCTAGTGGCGGGAACCCTCCCAGCAGACCAAAATATTTTCAAAGTCCCGATACAGATATCTGATCAACCCACGAACGCTATGACTGAGTATACATACATCACACACACACACACACCTGAGCAGATGCTCTGTCTAAAAAAATTAAAAATAAATAAAAAATAAACATATAACTAACTAAATAAATAAATAAAAGGATGTATGGAAAGAAGATAAGTAAATAAGGGGGGGGCAAGAAAACTCCAAGCTGAGTTATCTCCGGGGTAGGGGTCACGGAG